>VYXC01012075.1:99801-173901 GCA_013397175.1 Platysteira castanea | reverse complement strand
AAGCAAAAAAAAAAAAGCAGAAGTTCACAGCCAAACATTGCAACATAGGTTGGATACACATCCAGGGGTGGGAACAAATCAATCCTTTCCTACAGGCTGTCTCTAGGGCCTGGTCCTGTTTTTCAGTTGGCAAAAAGTGATTACAAAACATTTCACACTGACAGCAAAACCTCACTGCTGTTAAGGACAAGGTTGGCTTGGGCCTTTTGAAGGTGAGAGGCCTCTACACAGATATTTGGAGCATTCAAAATTGTACACATTTAAATGAATGATAGCTTCTGCCTATGCGTAGTGTTATAAACAGACTCAGAAACCTTTGTGAAAAAGGTTAACTCCTTTATTAAAAACAGCAGCTGGAGATGGAGAACTGGGGTAGGCCCAGGTCCTGCACGACAATCCAGAGAACCCAAAAGAAACAACAGCATCACATGTGGCACCAAAACCCCCCCTTCCGCTCACGAGGCCGCCGGAAAAAGAGGGACCTCTCCTCCCAGATGATCTCCTTTTATAGCCTCAGAGGGATTTGAAATCCAACAGTCCAGATGCTTGCTGCTGGAGACCTCTGACTGGACCATCCTCAGAGCTTCTGGTTGGTCCACAGTGAAGAACATTCCTGTCCAATCCTTCTTGAGGAACCTATCCCATTGTTGGCTAGCTGTCCTGGACACTGGCTTGCAATGCTTCTGGAAACTTCATATCAATTCACAGAGTCCCTGTTGTTTCATTATGTGAAAACAAGAAACCTGTGCATTTCTTCCCATACATCCAAACTCTTTTTAATAACTTAATAACTTCACATTATCTCAACTGGTCTATGAAAGCCAAGTTCTTCATAACAAGTAGGACTTTTATCCAGTGTAGTAGAGGATCAGACTTTAAAAAAACGTAAGACCCACCTGCAGCTGCTCTCTAGTCATTACTGAGACCTTGGATACTTATCTGGTATTTTAAACAAAGGGAGAAAGCATTTGGTTATCAAAACCTAACTTTGAGTGCAGGTTACTAAATGACAGTTCTACCATCCAGATGAGTCAGATTTGGCAGCTCTAACAGTCAGTGACAAGCAGATCAAATTTACTTGCCATCACCATCATGTACACAAATGGGTACTGAAAGAGCCACAAAGTTGTGTTCTGAAGGTGGAAATCTAATGGCTTGATGTCCAGTGCAAAATAGGCAGCAGCTTCCCCAGAGGTTTACTGCTTCTTTGCCTACAGGAATGAATCCTATTTAATCATCTTTATTTTCTATCCTAGAGAAATTTATACCACCTGACTTAACTGGAATTTTAGGAAGGGAAAAAAAAAAATCTTATGAAGTGGCATCCAGCATTTCATCTTCAAAGAGTTTCAGATCCTTTGGCAAAGATAATCTGATAGCTCTTTTTTTTTCATACTAAAGATTCTAGTTTCCCTTTTTCTTTTGAGAAGAAGCTTACATTTACTACCCAGAAATCTTTCTCAATCTTTACTAAATATATATAGTATATATAGAAGACAGCTGTCTCTGAAAAGGTAAGGTGACAGAGGAAATAATACAGATGAAAGCTCTAGATGTTATGGATTCTGAGATGGCATTATTTATTTTTCACCTAAGTGAAAATTTGAACAGGATTTGACTACTTCTGTATCTCTCTGTCTAGCTGCTTTGTCAAACTGTTCCAAGAGCAATAACTGGCATTGCCTAAAACCTGAGGAATGTTCTCACAAATTTCCTTCTTTCCCAGGAATCAGGAGAACTGGAAAGAGTGGAGCGAGATATACAGTTAGTGTCCATGCAAAATATGGCAAATGCATTCCAAAGACAGAGCAGACTTAAAAGTGATAGCTGTGGTTTTGAAACATCTGAAAACTGAGAACAAGAGAACAAGGTAACAATTATTAAACTTCCTGATTCCCAAAGTTCTAACTGTATTATAAATGTATTGCAAAAAATACATTTCAATGCAGAACACGGAATGCTTTGTGCTTTTTCAACTCNGCATATTTGTCATTATTACTTTTTGCATACCATCTCTGTGCATGCAGGAGAGTTTTTCAACAAAGCAAAGGCTCACATTTGAAGTGGTGTTATGGAAAATGTTCCATATCATCAGGTCCTTGACACATCACACAGATGTGTCAGCATGTCTTTATAAGGATCTGGAACAGTCAGTCTTGGCAACAGAGCTAACCAGCAAACTCTTTGACCCCAAATTCCTCTATTTTGATAATGCTATCATGCATTTGACACAGGGTCACTATTACTCTCTTTCATACAGGAAACTTTCATAAGAGAAACTGAGTAACTCTTATTGAAGAGAAATCTAGCTTGAAGTGATAAGCTGGAATCTGAATAAACCATGCTAATTACAGATAACTCTATTTGCCAAAATTCTAACAAAAGCATCCATGTTCAGCTCTTTCTCTAAGCCTGGCAGAAACCCCTCCAAATCCTCAGAGAATGCAAGAGAGTTCAGAAGTTCACTTGTTATTTGCACTTCAACACATTTGGTTAAAATAATGTTTCCAATCTTTCTTAACACTAGAAGTGGTATATATTACAATTCTAACATAAAAGAAAGTAGAGCAGTTCAGGGAAAAAATTCAACACAAACATTTTGCACGTATTTATGGCATTTAAGAATGAGTGTATCAGTGTGTAAAAGGAACAACTATTCTCCAGAATACTTGGCATTTTATATGTAAAGCTTATGAAGTATATCTGTATATATCCAAGCCTGCTTATTTTTCTAGAAAACCCTAACATTTGAGAAATATTAACATCAAAAATTACTTGGGCCTGCATAGCCTGGAACACACATTCCCACGCTATAATCCAGTGGGTGGTTGAGTAATTGGGAATTAGATGGCTCTGGGAGTCACAATATACCACACAAGGATGATATAAAATCTAAAAAATGCAGAGTGCTTTCTTTCCCATAAGAAAAATAGTTTATTCTACCACCAAACCTTTTTTGTAAAAGTTAATTCTGTTTCCGTGACCTTTCAGCAACTCAGGAAAGTTACCTGATCACAATGGTGAGGAAAAGTGGCCCATAAAATCTTTTGGAACAGGGTATTTGGCATAAGTTCCAAGTCCACTGCAAAGAGGTTTTGTAATGTAAATTCACTAGAATCCTGAATCCACGCCTATCTGCCAGTGTGGAAACAGAAATAAGCTTTAGGAGTTGCACTGGTGAGGCCATCTGTAAATCTGCCATAAACCTCTCTCTCTCTCATGTTGATAGATGTGTCCATCTCTCAGGTCAGCTTTCCCGCTACTCCTTGCATACTTACCTGGTATTCTATTTTTGGGAACTCCAGCAGTTTCTGTTTTTCTGCTCATCTTCCCTGTGCCATCAGCATCCAATTTTAGGGAACTCCTATCACACTTCTGAGCCTCCTGGGGGACACTCTCTCAAGCCATGTGCCAGTAGCCTCCATGGCTGGTTCATGTCTAATCCTGACCAGCTTCCGTCTCGGGAGCATCCAGCAACAGAGGCCTAACAAACTCTCAGGCCTCCTTTTGGGAGGTGTGAAACTTCAGACCCAAATTGTAAAGCCAGTGATCTTTGATTCCTTAGGCTCTTATCGCTTCCACATTTCCACCTTCCCTACCACATACTCCTCCATTTAGACTTCTCTGAGGAGTCTTGTTCATCTTTGAAATATCTTGGCACATGAGGGTGGCAAAGGTTAGTAGGGTAGGGAGACTCTACCAGCATCACAAGCTTATTCCAGTAACCATTAACAGGAAAAAGTAAAGGCCCTTCTGGCTTTGTGCAGCATGAGACAAGTACAGCTCTCCACCAGCACTCCTGCTGGCCTGCTAGTGTTTGTTTCTAGAGTAAGGAAGAGGACAAGAATGCCTAGATCTTCTACAGGTCAGATGCTCTGACATGGATTCCTAGATGGGCTGCGTTCTGCAGGTAAATGTAATCTCCATCCAGAGTGCAGCTGGGTAAGCCTGTCTCACTCTGACCACCCACTTTCAGAGGAACTTTTTCCTTTCAAGCTCTGCATGACAACAAAGTGCCTTTGGCACCCAAAGGCTCTCCACTTGGACTGTACTTAAAAATTCAAAACGGTGGTTAAAATGCCAGTGAAGGACACGACTGGTTGCAAGCTTGCACGTCTGTGCAACACCACACTGCAACAGCAACACCCTGTAACTCACCAACTGATCTCACCAGTCCCCACTTTTACTGTGCTGCTGCAGCAGTTTGACTCAACCAGCCTTGTTGTATGCATTAGGTCAGTTCAGGTGTGGATGGTGCAAGATGAAGTTGCTGTACTGAAGGCAGCTCTCTGTAACCTGTTTATCTGCCAAAATTACCACTGGCAACAGACGCAGGCTCAATTTCAGCGTGTGACCTAGCCCTCAGTGTGCCTCCACTTCAGCAGCTCTGCTTTGACTTCCCATCACTGCTGAGTTAGCTCTGGTATGCATTACCAAAACTACTCTCCTGACTGCTTCTGCCAGAAGCCCTTAGTAATAAGAGGACTTCTAACCATCCCTTCTCACAGGACATTCTCTGTCCTAGAAGGGCCCCGGGGACCCTGCTGAAGAGAAGAAACTCTTGAGCAACTTGTAGAATGGCCTCCTCCATTGTTTTGGAAGAATTCTTTTCACCAAATTCCTCAGGCTGTCATGAATCTTCCTCTTGCTCAACCAGCTCTTCCAGTTTGAGCAGAGCTGGACCTTCGATCTGTATCTTCTGAATCAGTTAGTTTAGGCTGGTACTATACCAGCACACGGAGCATGCACGTGCTAAGAAACCCTTAGAGTTACAAGGACACGCATGACAGCCTGACAGTCCACCTTTCCCTTTTCTTATAAGGCAGTCTTTAGCTACTAATTTTATGACATTGCCATTTCATTTTCTCTACTATATTTTGTTTATAAGAACATGCTAAAAGCAGGACCTGTATTTAATATGAAACATTTCTTTTCACTAGCTGTTTACTGGTGAAAGTTAACTTCTATTTTTTTGGGATCATTCCCATTCTCCATTAAACAAAGTAGCAGCAACTTTTAATTCAATAGCTCTGTATTTTATTCAGTAACTTTTTAATCTACCTTTTTTTTTTTGTGTGTGAAAAATGATGAATCAGTGGTTGCTGCAGTGAGTTAGTTGGTTCACCATTCTTCCAAACTTCTAAGTACACTAGGGGAAAAATAATTTTTCTGTTCTTGAAATTAGACTTGAATGAAATATTTGTTGCATGATATTGTTTAATTGATTTACCAAAGTTACAGGATGAGGGATAAAGAGGGAGTGGATAATAAGAAATGAGAGCCCACCAAATGTCCTTCAAGTAACTAGAAGGCAACATTAATTTGCTAAAAAGGGTGAACATTATATAGTTTAGGCAAAGATTCTTGGACTATGTTATTAGATGAAAAAAATTATTTCCCAATTTGTTCCTAGGTAAGACTGTGAAACACATAGTTCTGCTGTTGTATAAAATATTTCCAATTTTGGCAAATTGAAGGAAGGTCTTTGTGGCCCATTTCGCTTGCAAAGCCCATGTGTGCTTGATGGTGTGCATACAAACAGGATCTAAATAGTGTAGTCACAAAGAGCTAGGCTACTGTAAAATAATTGCCTACAAAGTAATGAGTGGGGATTTCTTTAGAGCCCTTATAAACACTAAGTCCTATAAAAACTAGCCAGAGCTGTAAGAACCTATTAACATATATTGTAAAATCTGTGGAATTTATGTATTTACAAACTGAAGGTGCTATTTTTTCGCCTCTAATACCTGGAAATTTTCCTTAGTTTTACATATAGGCTGGTTTAAAATAAAATTACATTCAATTAGTTTACATACACACCTTTGTAAAGTCAGTTTTATTTGCTAAAGCTGGGGCTGCTCTGCTCTTAGGACCATTTCACAGCAGAGAAGACATGCCACACAGGCAGAGATAGGGGATGTGACCAGCTGAAGCACATCCAGTCAACACAGTAGCTCTCTTGGAATTTTTCCACAGTCACACTGGGGGTGGAAGAGCTTATTTATGGTAATATAGGCTAATAAAGGAACTATAAGTACACACGTAGATATATAACTTGGTGTGTGAATGCACATACACATCTATACCTTTTATGAACCTGACATGATGCCTGTTCCTGTGGGGAGGTGATCTGGTGTGGCAGGAATGTCAAAATCCCTACACCCTGTCCAGCAACAGGCAGAAAGGGAGGTGAACAGCTGGTTTTTACTGATGCTCCTACCACCAGTAAGACATGTTCTAGTTCCTAGATAATAAGCAAATGGACTTTTAAAAAAGAAAATATTAAAACTAATTTGGGCTTCACCTATGCTGTACTGCATTCTGGCAGGTGAAAAGGAATTTACTGCAGATCTGGTCTGTGATGGTTGCCTATCCTTGCTGTGTGATCATGAAATGTAACTTTAATGGGCTTTGTTTCCTAAATATTAAAAAAATCCTAAACCGAACAACTTGGGAACAGAATTTGGGAGAAAATGTTGGTGCATGAAGGCAGATAACATTTTAATGACAGTTCCTTACTAATGCTCTATTAAATATCCACAAAATGACACTACCACAACCCCAGCAATGTACTATAGTCATCAAAGTCTTTAAGAACAATTTAAAGTACCCTTTATAAGGGTGTCCTGGGCGGAAGCCTGCCCCTTTTCAACCATGGAATCTTTCATTGTGGTTTAGCTAATAAACCACTCAGAACTCCACACAGAGGCCACCTCTTGACTCTTTGCCTCTAGTGCTGCCTGAGCTGGCCAGTTCAGTGTGAGTGGCTGCGTGCTTCCATCGCACGGGTGAGAGCGCTGGCCTGCGGGTGTACAGAACAGCACTGCCAGGGGTTCCTTCCTAAGGAACGCCTCAGGAACAAAGCAGCAGCATCTCCATCAAACACCCACATGGCAAAATGAACCAAGGCGTCCACACCCCTGAACACTGTCCCCTATGTTCTTTATTGACACGGCTTCAACTAATAGTTTTATACTTTCTCAAGTTTAGTTTCCTACTCTTGCCCTTTTTCTTTCAATCAATACTTTCCAGCTGCTTGCTCTGACCCTGGCTGAAATTCTATCTTTAATCATGCCTGGTCCTTTTCTGCCCTGTTCATCAATCAAATCTTTGTGATGCAGATCACTAAAGGTGATCTTTGACTATCTTCCTCAAGACAGCTTGGGATGCTTTTTAAATTAAAATCTCATTTCAGGACACAATCTATTTAATAGAAGTGATTGTATTGCCAGTCCTTTGTACTGAAGCAGTTTTATTGAAAAGATCTTTTTTTCATAAATAAAAAAGAATATATTTTAAACTTTTTTTCACACACGAACATAAAAACTCTGAAAGCTTTTAGAAATGAAAATTAACTATACAAAAATTGGGCTATCAATGTTAAATACTTAAACTTTTGTTACTACTAACTGAAATACATTTATATCTTCTATCAGTATAAAAATCTTCAGAGTAATGGTAATACAACATGAGTATTTCCTTTAATTGAATGTATTCACATTTTCAATACACAGCTTTTCCCAGCAAGTCTGATCAGTCTATGCTTTTCTTTTTCGTGGAGTTCCATTAAGTTCTGAAGGGGCCATTTGTAGCATTTGCTGCTGCTTTGTAGGAGAAGAAATCCATTCTTCTGAGCTAAACAAAACATAGCACAGTGGCTTACAAGCAAAACTTTTCTTTTATATATATATATATATATACACACACATATATATATAACACAGAGCTCCCACAACTATAAACAATATAAACCCCATACTTGTACACAGCTTCTTGTTATTGTATTTATTTTGTTAAAATGAAGAATAGCATCAGGCTAATATTAGATAGTTTAAATACGTCACCACTTCTGTTCTATATGCAGATAAAAATTAAAATACTAACAAATAGAAAAAATAAAGAGACAGAATAATATAGTGAACACCTGTTCTGAGATTCACAGAACACTACTGGCTAAGACTTAAATAATCTCAGAAAGGTGACCATAGTTCAGCAAAGACAATGATGTAGTCATGAGGAGAGACATGAGAAATGGCCAAGTCAGTCCCATGTCACTTTAAAGATACAGACATACACATTTCCCAAAGTTTTCTCTGTGTGTGTGCTCAAATGCTCATTAGCACAGAGGGAATGAGAACAGATACATGGGTAAAGAAGTAACTGCATTAAACACTTTACCACCAGTTCACCTCAGGCAGTTACTTAGAAAAAATAGTGTAAGAATGATTCTATTCTGTAAGGAAAAAACCAAAAATCTTTCTGTGTTCATCTATCCAGTATTTGACAGCAGACCTTAAAAGAGTTTACAGCCCAAGCCATCTCAAATACTTCTGGGGTGTAATAGTGTGGAATATACCAGAAAATAAGGGGAATGTGATGTACAAAGATGCCAATCAAACAGTTAATAAAGAGAAACAGAATTAGAATTAGCAAATCTTTATATGAGGCTTAAATAGCAGCAGAAACTTTAAAGAAATTAAAAATCTTGAAAATCAGCTTTATGCAAACTATATTCATTGTTGCTTATTGGATACAAATATGAATTTTAAAAATATGCAGAATAAACTAGTTTTTATTTTTAATTCAGATTATGGGAAAATAATGACTAGATTCAGAAAAGACTTACCTATACAATTTTTTCACTGTGTCTCTTCGCATTCTTTTGGGAGGAATGGGGGTATCAGATATATCTAACATTATAGGCTGAAGTAATGATTCAGCGCCTTTATCTGATAAAGCAGGAGTCATGCCTATGAAAAAGTTGCAAATAAGAACCAATAAAAGAAAAATTAAACCTGGTGGTTATAAATGGGCCCTATAACAATACAGTTAAGCCTTTGAAGTAAGACTTCAGAAATGTCATAAATTTTATGGTTACCTTATATCTGAAACAGAGTTCAAAGATGACAGTTAAAACTATTTGCTTTATTTATAACTGTCACAGAGTAAATGTTGATTTTTAAAATGTATTTTGAAATATCATAAATTCTTTAATATTGACATAAAAAATTTCTAGCTCAGACAATCCTTGCAGACTTAGGGGTATTTCTTTTTATAGCACAATGTTTTGATTGTGTTTCCTTAGCAAAAGCAATTCAGCTCTTTACTACACAGTCATTTCAACAAGCACGCCAATGTTCTGTAGCACGGGGCCAGCCACACTGATAGTTATATAATCTCTTACTAGTGAGATCATAGTTTCATGTTCACAAGACACTGACTGACCACATTCTTATTATCTGAACACAATACAGGGCAGTGCTGCTCTAGGCAATATCCACAGCATCATACCACTACATACAGTTTTTCTATTCTTTCCTTAAAATGTGCCATCTCTAAGCTATAAATTAATGTTAACAATCTTCATTCACAGTTTGAACTTCTTAGTTTGTTAAGAGCAGAATACATCTGGTTGCAGTTAACTGTTCGCCTCCTTTAGGACACCAAAATTATAATACAATAACCTACCCAATTTTTGTTTTACTAGCTTGAGGCTTTTCTCTTGTTCAGCAAGTTCCTGTTTTTTCTTTTGCATTTCTGGAGTGTTCAGTGACTGCAAATGTAAATCAAGGTCCTTATTCACATTATCAAGTTTAACCACTGCTGCACGGTATTGCTGAAGAAGATCTAATTGAGGAATAAAACGATAAGCCATGAACCAGTAAGTAGATGACCATTTTGATTTAGAATGCTACCAAATACAACCTAGGCGATGTATAACTCCACAAGGAAACGTATCTCTCAAAAGCATTACTTAAAAAACCATCCAAACTTATAGTGGATCGGTAGATGTTCTTAAAATGACTGTAAAAGGTGACTGTAAACAAAAAATCATATCCAATATTTTGATTCCTCTTTTCGAGTCTGTATCTTAGATGACAGTAAAGTACCCATAAACTCTGAAAATTATGTGGCAAACTGCTATCACTTTACACATCTTGTTGCCTGTGTGTTCAAGTGAAATTCTCTACCTCTGATGACATTAAGTGCTTGTAGCATGTTGCGCTTTCAGCGCTACAAAGCAGAAAGTCGTATTACTGACTTGAATTGTATTCCACCTTGTGGACCAAGTGAACATTTACCAAGTTTCACTCTGTCCCACTATGGAAATCTAATCAAGTAGACTCAGATTAACAAGGGTGTATTTTGTTGACAATTGTTTTTCCTCTTCAAATGTATGAGACAAAAAGTTTTTCCATGTCGAGGTGCTGAATAAATATGTCAAGTAATAAAGGAAGGGTTCAAGCACGTTAGCCTGGGCTCATTCACTTTACTTTGAGGTGAGTATGAGGTATCTTGCACAAAGCTTAACTGAACACTAAATAACCTTAAGTTTGCCATGGGGTGAAAGCTCTCACACAGAGAGCAGCTGCAGACTGACAAAAGGCACTGCAAATTCTTAGGATAGCTTATTTTACAAGTACTTTGCCAGTGTAATAACAGATTAAGCAACCTTTACGCTACAAGCATTGAAAAACAGCATGTCGAAACTAATGCTAAGTGTAAAATTAAGTACAAAACAAGCCCTGTGTAATGAGGTGCTGTCCTTTAAATGGACTTTTACTATGATCTTCTTTTATATGTCTAGTATCTATCTAAGTGAAACTAAACTATGCCCTTTGCTTCTCCCATGATTGTTCCACTACTACATTATAGAAAATTCCAATTTAATTTGTATTGCGTAATAACTTGAGTTGAACAATTGAAAACATGCTGATAGACAAAGTGTGCTAAACCCAGTGTATTTCAGTCTGTGACTGACATGCTTCCATGTTTTTCCTACATGTAATATATTTTTATTAAAATGCCAAGAAAAGATCTTTTTAATCCTTATTTTTTTCCTTACTCAACTGGTTAAGTAGTCTGCTCATCTATATGGCTACTCCAATAGGTACATGTGTTCTCTCCCCACACCTCTCCATTGCACTGTCATGGATAAATTTCATGTCCTTTCTTTTTAAAATTAAGTATTTAAGAACAATCTTGTTTATAAATAAGACTTTTCAGTGTTCTACCCATCAGTCAGGTCAGTTGTTACATGTCAGAAACTGCATCTTCTAACTTAGTTTATAACCTTTATTCTGAAATGAAGAATCCAAGCACATAAAGAAATGGAAGTGATCCCACAGGAAATAGGGTAGCTTATGAGATATTCTCTCTTGAGAACAGGAATTTTTCTAGCACTGTTTCACAGAGCTCACTTGTACAGTAAGAAATTCTAAATTGATTATGGTGTTTCCAGAGTAGAAAGAACTGAAATCTAATTTTTCAGTGATGCTGGAATTCAATCAACTCAAGCTTCTCATGCCTGCTGTTTGAACAATTATTACTGCTTATACTCCTTCTTTAATAAGGCTAAGAAAAAAAGGGGATTCTCTCATTATTATTTTTTTCTATTTCAGGAAATGTAATAGCTATAAGCTTTTAAGAAAAGGTAAATTTATAAACAGAACACAGTACAGCTCCTATTTCTTAAAATAACTTTATGCTAAACTGAAGTTTTCCTTTCTATATTACATAAGAGAATAAAAAACATAGACAAGCAATATGATTTTGTAAGTTTTGTATTTTTATGACTTCATTAACCCACCTATCTGTGCAGAGAAAGTAGAGTAAAGTTTTGGCATTGGTGCTCCAAATACCATTCCTCTGAGTTTGTCCATTGGAGGAGCTTTATTCTGCAGGCCTCCAAATTTTCCATTGCTGCGAATCCTGTCCCCTTCTCTAGTCAGCAAGGTAGGGCAGTGTGTAATTTTTACAACCTACAAAGGTATAAAAATTGATAACAAATTAGTAACTCCACAGAAAAGCTAGGTTTTCAGCAATGCTGTTGTGATGCTTTTTATTTTTCAACTGCAATGCTTGTTCCCTAATGAAAACTTATTTTATGAAGTTACATCATGACCCTGCTTTCAAGCAATAGAATGCATATATTGAAATTAAGCAGTATTGTCAATAATTACGAAGATCAGGTTTTTTTGGGTTTGTGTTCTCACATTTTACCAGAGCTCTGAAGGCAGAATTTAGATCTACACCCGGAAAAAGCTGATTATCAACATATATTAAGACGCAACAGCAATCAGTACAGTTCTACATTCTTATGCTCAAACATTATTTTGATTGTAGCAAAGTTAAGCTGAAAGGAAAAATGCCCAGTGTTAGGACTTCCTCAGAGACTCCTGCCTGCTAAAATGTGTACCATTAAACCTAAATAAAATGGGTCCCAAAGAGATCTAGTAAGTTTCACATCAAGTTTTTAGTCAAGTGGACCTGAAATGTGCCTTACACTCCTGTACTTTATTACACACAGAGTGACTAGGAAAGTACAGAAGAACTTGCATTTAATGCTAACAGCAAAACTGAAAATGCTTATCTTTGGAAACATGGTCCCATGAGCCACGGCAACATTCACATAATGAAATTTGTTGAACGGTGGTAATTTTGTCAGTGCCAACAATAGAGATTTCATTCATTGTTAAATGCTTTGAGACCCACAGGCAGTAAGCACAGTTACAGCTAACGCAGCATTAAACTTGGCAAATGCTCTAAGTTTGTAATGAATTAAATATGTAGCTATGCAATATATCCGTATCATAAAATTTAAACAATAATTGAAACATACCTCTTTTCTGTAGTGGTTGGCAGCATCCAAATTATCTATAATGATAGTGTCACCCAAGAGCATACCAAACACTGAAAAATATAAAGTTTTGAACTATGAAATCTCTCTGGAGCAAAATAACTTGAAGTTCGAAAAGTCAGTTCTGAGGCATCACTATTAAATCTTCTAAGTGCAAGGGAAATAGCATGTAAATCATTTTTGTTTCAAAAAAATTCTATTCTGAGGTTGAGATAGATATGCAATCTTCTGCTTTCATCAGAGAATTCAAGAAAAAAAAAAGCGTATGTCTAATTGCCTTTTGGCATAATTGACTCTATTTTCCAGTAAAATACTCCCTTGACACTTTACATTTATCAAGACACATCACAAAATCCGAAGTTTCATGAAATTATATAAATTATAACTTCTTAAAAATCTTCTTGGAATGTTGAATTTTGTTCTCAGTTTCTTAATATGTTTCTTCATATTCGGTGGCTTATCAAAGAAAAAAGAACATTAATCACAGGCCAACGATCCAACTGAGCTTAAGACTCTCCTGCTAATAAAGGTCTGTTCCATTCAAAATCTCACAATGTAGCCATGCATGAGATATGCCAAGCAATGTAGTTTTTCAATTCCCCCAAGGGACTCAAAGACGAATTTATAGTTAAAAGTCTGTCAAAATCTAGCTTTCTGAAAACATACAGGATTAAAAATTGGTCTTTATTAACAGTAGAGAAGAATCCTTCAATAGTGGGAAGTTGTGAAATAAAATGCAAAAGTTACTGAAGTAATTACAGATTCCAACTCGCCATATAAAGGAGAAGGTCTACTCACTTAAAAAAAGAGTGTAAGAAAAGGTAGGGATTGCTACGTTGTTAGAGCAAGAAGATGATAGCTCCCTAAACTGAAATCTACATAGAAATTGAAATATTTCTTACGACTATTAAACTATTTAAGCATAACATACATAGTCACGTCCAGTCAGTCTGCATGTAGTTAAATCTATACATTACACATTTCTGAGAGGAACAGAACTGGAAACACAGCCTAACAAAAGGAGTAACTTCTGCGATATGTATAAAATTTATCTCGTGATGGTCAGTTTCTGCTTTAAAGAGCTTGGGAATAAGATAACACTGCAGGAATTTAAAAAAGAAAAAACCTGTAGTACATCTAAGTAGAGAAAATGAAAGTAGAGACAACAAGCAGAAGAAAGTGGTCATTGTTGAAATTTTCACAACTTTTGTTTAAAAATAATTAATGCTAATGCCCTCCTAATGCTAATGCAACAAAACTCAGGAAGAATGTACACTAGTATTTGCAAACATACTGACACATACCAATGAAGATTATTGAATGGATTATAATTTGTTACGTTTCTGTATTTCATTTTTAAAAGAAAGAAGTTATCAATGATTTCTTTCATATCATTTACCTGTTTGACAATGCTCTACGTTATCTGGAAATGTTAACAGATCTCTGGCAAACACAGGATTTCCAATAGGTCTGAAGAAGGTTCTTCCATTTCTTAAGTGAGGTAAAGGTCTGGTTAAAGAAAGGGGAGAGTGAGGGAGAAGAAAAGAAGAAAGCAATGTGTCCTTATTCTAGTCAGAAATCTCCAGCTGAATTGAATGCATCTTAACACTTCCACATTAGGTAAATGATCCCACCATGATCTGAAATGCCAGTTACATTAAAGATGTTTTAGTGAAACACTGATTTGCTATGAGACATTATTTCCAACAAATTCATATGACTAATTTTATGGACAAGTTTTAATGCACTGTATTATAACAACTGAGATTTAAAACCTTTTAAGTACATCTATACATCAGATCTTTTCTAAAGGGCATTCTTATTATATTAGCAGTCATCTTCACTGGCAAATTATTTTCAGGAACAGAAACACTGTATTTTTCTTTATCTTTCAGGCAACTGAAATAGCAAAATTAATTTCTATTACTACAGATGATTTTAGGAATGTACTCTGAAACAGGATTTTTAAAAGTTATAATCTGATTAGAAGCACTAGAATTATTTTTTAAAAATTTCTGCTCTAGAAAACATGTAGACATGAAGAGAAAAAAAAAGATTGTCTTTTTTTTACTAGAAACACCTTATTAAATAAAGATCACTTAGCAGTTAAAGACAAAGCTAAGATTTCAGCTAACATTTCAAGTGATATTACTGTTGCTATAATAATGAACACAGAAATTTTATACCTCAAGTCTTTAAACAGAGTAAAGTTTAAAAATCAAATTAGCCAAAAAAAAGAAGTTGAAGTAGTATTTAATACAAATGCAGAACTTTCATTGTTTTTTCTCTACCTGCTCCAATCTGGGAGTGTCTTCTTGTAAATAGAATCAAGGGGTAACACTTGTTGTCGACCTTGAGTTTCATCAAAGATAGAACGAGCAGCTTCGGTGGTCAGTGTGACTACACAGTCCATGTCACTTGCCAGGTGCCAAGAGATAACTTTTGCTGCTTCGTTATCCTCTATTTGAGCTAAATGTGCAATCTGTACCACAGAAGTTACAACAGTCAAAACAGAAACCAAGACCACCTCCCCTTTTCATAGTAATCACAATAATCCTGCAACTTCAGACAGACATTTAATTTTCCTGTTGATGGCTCTGTTAGAGGAGCTGGTCATCTGATTTGAAAATGCTATCTCTGTTTTAATACTACTCAAAAATTACTTGCCTACTCAGTTGGCTAATTGTTCATCACTACCACTTTCTGGATCAACAAAATCCATTAGAAGGCTGCCTGCGAGAAAACTCACCTTGCCTAGAATATCCTGGTTGCCTTTTGGATAGTTTGGGAGGGTACAAGTTCTCCTTGGCTGTTTCATTACTCCTTCTTGTTCCGACATCTTTTTTTTTAGAAGAGAATCCACATACTGAAGCTGAGAATGAAAATTTAAAATCAGCAAGCCATGTACCATTGGACTGAGCAGCAGAAGTAATTATCTTATCTATCATCAATTAACTTTCTAACAAAAAACATTCAATAATCTGAAACAGACTTTTAATGTATAAGGGATCACTGTGCACAATCCCAGAGAAGAGCAAAGGGAAAGCTCATTGCAATTGTGCCTGAGCTTTTTAATTACTCCTTTTTTGCTTTTTTAGTTTTTAAAGACTTCAAGGAACATTTCATAAAGAACTATCAGTGCTTGATTAAAGACAAAAGTTAAAAACAGCAGGAAGAGACAATCATGAATGCACAGAAAGAAACCATTTCAGAAGGGGACTATGTCCAGGCTTGAAAAATTTAGCCAGTAGGGGGAACTTCAGTACTATGACTGCAATTTAATTTTACTGATTTATGATTAATGACTGTAACTTGGTTTTACATGATCTAAAGATAATTGCTAACATAGGGGTGTTTTTTTGCCAAATGTTACTGGATAGAATATCTTTAAAAAGTTTCTTTAAAATATAATTGGATCTTTATGGGGAATTAGCAATGGGATACATTGCCCTGAGTATTTCAAAACTTATTTTTACATGAACTTTGGCGGTAACATATGCAATTCTCTGATTCTCTGAAATGTTTTCCTTTGTCCTACTTATGCCAGAATACGTCCAATGTATACTGATCAGCCTGCAAATACCCATTATAAAATCTAGCAGTACCAGTAACACTGGTAACCTTAGCAGAAATGCAAAAACAAGACGAGAATATAAAAGAGAAAGTTTTTGTTATTTCTCCAGCAGTTTAAGAGATTCTCACACTAACAGAAAAATAATAATTTTAAAAAATCTTAAGTTTGACATGGATCCACAAATTTTCCTACAGTTTAAATTTTCACTGTTTTGGTAACAGGTGTAATTCAGCAATATTATTATTGATATCAATTTTAGAGATGTTAATGGAGTTTAGCAAGAAATAAGCCATACTATGTTTGTCTGTGGTAATTCAATTTGGTGCTTTTTCAGTTCGTTCTTCAAGAGAGCTTCTCTTGCTTCAGCTTCTTTAACCTGACCTGAAACAAATAAAATCAAAAGAGAGTGAGGAAATAATAGAAAGCAATGGAACACTTACAGAATTTCTTACAACTTTTCAGAATTATGCCAGCTGCAGTTGATCCTATCTATTTCTTAATTTCAGCACAGAATATCAGAATTTTTCCACAAAGATCTTGTGATTTGTTCAGTTTCTTAGCAATTTCAGCAGATGCCACTGCTTCAGCTTCAAGAAGCAAAGGGGCCTAGACCTTATACCAGTCTGAGAATGTCAGCTGGTTTTAGTTTTCATCCTCGATTATCATTCTAAATGGTTCTCCAACAGGTGAAAGGGCAAGATAGAAGAGAAGAGTGGTGGCTGGCACTACCTTCTTTTGTGTGTTATAAGGCACACCACTTTCTGGACACTATTTCCTCAGCTCTCATATCTGAACTGATTTCAAAAACAAATGAGTGAACAGGTGAGTTGCTTTCTACTCTCTATTCAAAACATTTGTATTTGAAAATGTTATGTAAACATAAAGTATAACGCTGTACTTTAACTTTCTACAGACGTGCAAGTATGAAACAAAACTTTTATGCCTTTTACACTGGAATTCAGGACTTTCCATTTATAATGGAAATATGCAGTATTAAAGTTACAAGAAACAGCAACATCTTCTAATGCCAGTCTGTGTTATTTACACTTAGTGATTACATAAAATAAGAATTTAAAATGCAATAGGCAGGATGATTCAAACAAAAAAAAAAAGGCAAAGAAAACATTTCATTCATTTCTCCCATTCCCATCAACCAGTGTCCCCACACTACTCTGCAGTTTAACACAACTTCATACAGGATTACATTTGCTGAAGAACACAAACAATGAATAGCTACACAACGCTTCTGAATAATGTACACAGGGTCAAACATGAAGGGGAAAAGTAACATTTTGAAAATATAAGACTGACTTTTTAAAAGAGGATTATCTATAGTTCATTCTCCTCAAATTGTTTTTAGGCAACTGTTGAATTTCCAGATGTATGAGTATGCAAAGATGGGAGTAAAAGGCAGTCATGGATAAAAAGAATCAGATCACGAACTTCAATGTTTATTTTCTCCTTTTGATAATTCTGGCATAAGACATTCTACCTCAAATCAAGACCCTTTATAGGCAGGTACAGCCAAGTAATTAGATGCTTCCTTGCAAGATACACACCCCTTCTGCTCCCCTCTAATTACTGTCTCTCATGATTTTTCTCCCCTTCTCTATATTCTCAAAATTATTACAAGAAAAAAGTTTAATTCCCAGAAAAATTTACATATTTGATTGAACTTACATTTCATTTCAGCTACGAGCTGGTTGGTAGTATCAAACATCTTTCTGTAAAGATCTATAGACTTAGATAATTGGTCTTTCTCCCTTGTCAGTGTTGCCATCAGCTGCTGCTTCTTGGAATCTACAAAAATAAGCATATATATATATACCTTTAGAAGAAAATAGAGTAACACACTTAACTGGTTTAAGCATTAGCAAAACTGTATTAAGCTATTACATAGTTCTGAAAATGTATTATGGATCTAAAAATAGTTGATACTAAGGAAAAGCAAGTATTTTACAGTAACTGAAACGTACCATTGTAAAACATAAATGAGAGGTGATATGGTTCCAAAGGTTTTTTCAAAGCTGGCAGATGTGGCTCAAAGACAAGAATATATTCAGTGCTATCTCTTCCAGGACTGTCTTCAGCCAGCACTAAATTCTATTAAAACAAACAAACAAACATACATTTATGCCCATGCTTTAGGTTACACACAAAACAAACATTCTTCAGATACTAAATCTTGTAAGTTACCTAACAGATGATGTCTATACAGTATTACTACTGTAATGCTGAAATGCTTTTTATAACAATTAAACAAAGGTAAAATACAAAGATACAGCAATAGCAATTTTATTATTTAAGAATTAAGATTATCATTTTACCTGTTTAAAAGTCTTTATTATTTCTGGCTATATATTTTATTTCAGAGGCACATGCTCAGAAAAAAATACCCTCTGCATTGTCTTATCAGCAAGACTTCCTCAGGTGTACTTCATTCAGTATGTGAAATGCAAACAGATCATTAAAAAGAAAGACCCAATGTATAAATGCAGAGAGGGAAAAACAAACTCTTCCCAGTGCTTAGTTAAAGTTACTGCTGTTACCACAGAAGTAGACAGCAGATCCCAAATGAATGTACAATATATGTCCAAACACTACCATAAACATTTAACTTCTTATCAATTCCTTATTGAAAAGGCAAACAAAATCCTTTGCCCTTCTTTATAAACATGAGAAATATTATAAAACCATAAAGGTAAACAGAAATAAAATTAGTAAAGGTAATAGCTAAATGCGCTGTTACTTTGGGAAAGGTATCATGCATAAAATGAATAATGCTTATAATAAAACTCATACTGTTTCCACCTTTAACATGTAGAAATTGCTACTCAACTGGCCAAATCAAGAGAGAAGTGGTTGCAGCCTAAAAGAAGAGATAGATATATAACCTTCAAAGATAGTCTTCATGGCTTTCAAAAATATTGCAGCTACATATTTTATCAGGAGAAGTCTGCAGTGGAAATATCTTTTTCTTAGAAAATATATGCTAACAAAAATCTAAACATTTTTCTTCATTAAACAAGCTCAGTATTCCTGAACTTGTGACTAAGGGTAAACATGTCAGATTAGCACTTTCATTATATTCATGCTAATTGCACACAACTGTCATTATATACAAGATGGAACAATTTCAAAATACTTGAAGAACACTAGTATGTCCCTTCCCTTCCCCATTACAAGTCATATGGAAAGTACAGTGCATCACAACCAACAAAATCCTTTCCACACACGTTTTGTGAGTAGTCTGAAGTCAGTGAACTCAGTATAAATCAGATACCTGAAAACTGCGTGAAGAGGGGAAGAGATACTGGGTTCACTGAAATTCAATTAGTCCCCATGGATGACTGGGGAACACAAGTTACTGTCAAAAGCAGCAAGATCTCTTTAGATCACAGTGCTGAGAAGGAAGAAGCATGCAAGACCCCCCCTGTCTCCCACCAAACCAGGAATACATACATACAAAAACCCCTACATCTGCNAAAAAAAAAAAAAAAAAAAAAAAAAAAGGCAGAACGAGCCAAACAAACAAAACCCCCCCAAAACCCCAGTACACTCCCCCTCCATTACATAAGTTGTTAGCTTTGTCACTGAAGCAAGACTGGAGAATTTAGGTCACAATTATGCAACAGCAGGTTACTACTACATGGAGAGAAACCATAAAACTTATTTCTGCATCAGCAAGGAGTCTTAGAAATGATCCAGTAATTTTATCTGAACTGTCAGAGGCCAGTACCTGGGCTGATTACTACCCATATTAAGGTGTTCAATTTACACCTTGTTGCCACAGGTGTAAATGCAAGATTTGCAGAGTGTTTTGTTAGACCAGTGGTTACAGCTGCTGCTTTAGCTATACTTTTGCACCTTTTCTTAACCCCACCTGCCTGAGAAAAATGTGTTCACAAACCAGTTAATTTATTACGACTGAACATGCTAGGGAAACCAGAGAAATGCAAAAGTGTATTATAAATCAATTAATATTAATTTTATCTGATATCTCTATTCAGCCCCTGCATTTTATTTTTCTAGCTTGTTTTTCCATACATATTTCATCACTTTTCTGTATAGATTAGAGTAGACCAGAGTTTGGCAGATTAATAACATTTGTCCATGTTAACTAGATGTTTCCTTGACTGTTATTGACAGAGTGTTATTTATGCTGTGTCATTCAGTTTCACATATGTAGCTCCATAAAAGCACTCAATGTACTGAATAAAATACATTATGAAGAGGTTTGTATGTAGGCTCTGTAGATTTTAGGATTCTACCGGGGTCTTATGGTGGTGATTTCCAAGATGTATTTGGAGAATTTGTATTTATTGCTATGCAGTGTCTGCCTCAACTTGGCACACACTGATGCTGGTCTGTCATAAAGCTGTTTCCAATGAGTAAATTAGAAAAGGTGGCTGAGAAACTGTCTTTAAAAAGTGGGATCCTCCTTTACTACATCTTCTAATTGAAGACTTCTGTCAGACTAGTAAAATATGTGACAACCACATGAAGTAGGGGTATAATTTTACTCTGCCATTCTTATGTGATACTTCAAGTTGAAAACAGAAATCAATATACAACTGTTTCACCACAGGAATACTATTGACTGAAATTCTGTGTAGGCTTTTAAGAAAGAGATTGTAACCATTCCACTCAGAAGAAACTCCACATTCAGCTGGACTTTTTTGGTGTGTTTTGAACAGTTCCCAGTTTTGTGCATGTGCGCATTTTACATTGTGTCTTTTGTATTATATTTTGTAACAACTGTGACAGATGGATCTTACAGGTTTTAAAAGTTCATTCTGTATTTGTTGAAGAAAAAGTGACTGCGGTGATGTGACTACAATATGCACTACTTCCAGAGTATGCATAATGCCAGAGATTCAAACCAAAATAAGGAAAGCATTTTTAACAGCCAAGTGCATTAGTGAGCAAAACAAAGTATAAAGAGAAATGATAATTTTATCTTCTTCAAATGTAGGATGCCTTTCTGCAAAGTATATACGGGCCCACTTAGCTTGACAAAATGTCAAGACAGCCTGGCAAAATTTAATTACAAATACATGAAGAAGTCAGCCTAAATTATCTTAAAATATTACAGCCTGAGAATATTATAAATAAAAATGTAAAATACTGGTAATATTAATGGTTTAACTACAAATTGGTTAAGTGTTATTCCCATGTGAAATTTAAGTGAAGAAAATACTGTTCTGGATCTTCCTGAATGTCCTGGTCCCTAACAGAAAGTACCTGTACACTTCCCTCACTTGGCAAGGATAAACAGTTTGAAGAATGTCCTACCTTCAGGTTTTCTGAAAATGAGCAGTCAAACAAAGAAGAAATAATTTATTTACTTATCTCTAAGGGAAAGCTACAATATAAACTAAATCTCCACAGAACACAACGAGGCGTAAGATAACTTTAAAACTGGAGGAAAATAAGCCTCATTAGATCCACTGTTAATGGAGCTGTATATTCAGTCACACTTACAATTTCAGCTGATCCATTCTCCAATGGAAACTCTACTGTATTGACTTTCCCCTGAAACAGCGGGATCTCTATATCTTCTTCATTGGGGCTTTTAATTTTTGCTATTATTTTGCCAACTAGATCAAGTCCAGTATGGTTGTTGTATTCATCCTGTAAGTAAAAAAGAAATTAAAGTCAGTTTGGGACATGAACTAAACTAAGTAAGCCATTTCTGTGCTGCCCTGGATTTCTATGGCAAAGTGTTAGCAGTCTCTGCAGAGGGGATCTGCAGAGGCAGCTTCTGTGAGGAGGCTGGACATGGCCAGTGCTCCAACTGATCAACTGCAGGGACAGCTGAGCCCCTCAGCTGAAATGGTGTTTCTTTACATTTAAGAATGGGCAAAAATGCACAGGCAGGTGAGAAGGGGGGAAAAAAAGAGAAAACAGCAGAGGGTGAGAGAAGGAACAGGGGGAGGAGGTGCTCCAGACACCAGAGCAGAAATTGCCCTGCAGCTCATGGGGGAACTACACTGGAGTAGGTACTTAGCCCGTGAAGGACCATGGTGGAGCAGAGACCCACATGGACGCCCATGGAGGACCACATGCTAAACCAGGTGGATAATTCCTGGACTGCGGCCTGTGGCAAGGACTCACACTGGAGCAGTTCGTCAAGGACTGCAGCCCATGAAAGGACCCACGTGAGAACAGGGACACAAACTGTGAGGAAAAAGCACTGGCAGAAAAGAGCTGAGGAGCTGTTACGGGTTGACTGTGACCCCCATTCTCCACCCTCCTGCACTACCTGGGGAAGGGTACAGGAGTCTGGAACAAAGCTGAGCCTAGGAAAGGGTGGGGCAGAAGGTGTTGCTTTAGTTTTTTGGTCTTTGTTTCTTATTACACAAATATTTTTTAAACTGGTGATTAAATTAAATTACTTTTCCACAAGCTGAGTCTGCTTTGCTATTGTGGTAGCTGGTAAGTGATTTCATTTTATCCCTGTGAATACTCAAAGTTCAAGAAACCTTATTTTTTATAATATAAGATTTCTAAGAGAAACTGTCTCTGGGAAGAAAAAGCATGGAGAGAAACATCTGCTGTATACGTAGGTGTTTTCCCACTAGAATCTATTCTTGAAACAATTTTTTCATGTGGCAACAAGGCATGGATATCAGTTGAGATACCTGACAGCAAGGAGCAAACATTTCAGTTTTGGTCATCTGTTCATAAATGAAACAAGATGGATCTGTAATATGCTGAAAAATCACTGATTTACATGGTTTTTTATGAAGTGAATCTGTGATGAAACAGCAGCAGTGCCTTACAGCAAAATTCAACATAGTTTTAGCAGTCTTACATATTTCCCTAATTATGATTTTGTAAGGAAGTATAGTTACCATTAAATGGAGGTATAAATCCTTGACCAGTGTACGGCTGGTAAGAGCTCGAACATTGGAAACCGCTGGAGTAGCTGGTAAAGAATCAGGTAACAAGCGTGCAGGGTCATTAGGTACAACTTCAACTATAATCTAGCAGAAAGAGGAGGAAGAATAAAATAAAACAAAATAAAATAAAGACTGATATAATTAACTGCAAATCACCTGCACATTTGGGTTGCTCAAAATACAATGAAACAAATATATATGAAATTTCCGGACAGTCCTGAAATAAATTAACACAACCATAAAGCAGTTCTGCTAGGTTGCAAATTATGCAGCTCTGTTATGCCGTCAAATTGTTGGTTATAAAAGTTAATGAAAACATATTTTGATAATCAACAGTTTGAAATCAGTAACTATCAAAAATAAAAATATAACTTTTTGCAAAACTTGTGAGTGAAAGTATTTGCATTCTCCATCTACAAAGTATTGTGATACTTCTCCCAGATGATTCTGTATTACATGTTCTTGGCTACAGGCAAATAATTATAGATTCAAACCTGTTCACTGTTGAGCATATTTGTCTTATCCATTGCAAAGGTAAACTGGATAACATAAGTTCCCACTCTCTCTGGAACCACTTTATCCCTAAAAAACCCAAAAATAAAACCCAAGCAAACATAAGTCAGTATCAAAGTCATAAGTATGTAAGTATGCAAGCAATTCAAACTCTGAGTAGTCCTCCAAACCAGTTAGAAAGCCCTACTAAGGCATAATATGCCTCCTTCAGCAAGAAGGCCAGCAAAGTTTCATCAAAGAATTAGAATGAGGCTTTTGGAAGCTTGAATGAGGAAAGTCTCCTCGAAGAGTTTGTCCCTTCTATATGACAGGAAGTTTGTCATAGCCCTATTGTTCAGAAATCTGCAGGTCTACATCATTTCACTTCCTATTCAGAATTTTCATAAAGCTACTGGAAAGAAACACAGACATATTTAGATCTGGAGCAACCATTTCCCTCCAAATTTAATAAAATTTGCATAAAATCAGAGTAGCTAATTCCTTCCTTAATCAGGTTGTACAAAGTTGGGTAACTTGGACTACTGGTCAAGGCTGAGTATAGTGAGGGAAAAAAAGAGTTTTCATTCTACCTTACAGCATTCCAGAGTGTAGACTACTGGCAAAGAACCGCTACCATCAAAACACAGAGAAAAGCCCTGACACCTGAGGTTCTGCTGCTTTAACTTCACCTGGCAAGGAAGGCCGGCCACATGGCATCCAGAGGACCTTTGCAGTGTTTAGCAAAGGATAGCAGTGCCTTACAAATTCTTAGAAACTTCTGAGGAGATGCAAACAGCCAAGATTCAGGTATTTCTCCACGGACAACGTGTGGCACCCTTGAACTGATTCATGAAATTCTTGTTTTTCATACAGCATTTTAAAACATACAGCATTTTAACTGTTTTGTCAATGACATTAAGCAATTTGTTTCTTCTGATTTTGTTTGAGGAGTAATATGCAAGATTCCCTGGAATGATTAACTTGGAACAAACAAAATCCCAAAGCTTTAGTATTTCTAGAACAAGCCATGACTCTTCCTTTTTTATATTTCACATACAGAAGTAATAATTTTATCTTCTGCCTTTTATCTAGCTTGACAGTAGCATCTGCCTTGTCAGGATACATTAAAAAACTAATTAGTAAATAATCAGCTAAATATCTTATGGCTGGACAGACATAGGCTTTAGAAAAAAAAAAATAAATTACACAATTGCTATGAAAGTTGTTTAAAACTGCTAATAGCATCCATGTTACTGACTGGTGATAAATTGATGAAAACCATCTGAGAGAGTGACAAGAACAGGAAAACCTGAGAGAAACCAGGTGGTAGACAGTGACACCACAGACACTGGCAGCAACAAGCAAAACATACTTCTCTACAAAGGCTGCTAATGGAGAGTGTCCACTCCCCTTTCAAATTTTTCAATACAGTTAGCAGTTTTAATTCTGGACATTTGTGGACAACTAGTCAACTACAGGTACCTATGTCAAGAAAAGCCCACTCCCAGGAGACAAAAGCTTGAATCAACAGCCAGTACCATAATTATTTAGCTAATCCCATAGCCTGTCTACTAGAAATAGATGTAGAAAGAATGTGGCAGTCAGGCACCAGCTTATGATGAGCTCTAGTTTTGCCACCGGCCATCTAAGACACTATTTCTGAGTAAGTAGCCCAAGGAATGATTACTAAACTGACAGGACCATGGTCATGGTTTAGGATTGATGCACAGCTACAGAAAGTATTAAATAAAGAGTTAAGTCTGCTTTGTCCAGCTTGCAATTCTACAGTAGTTGAAACAAAATTGAAAAAAATTAAGGAATGTTACTATATAAGTGACAAACTGATGTAGTTCCCTCATTGCTAGTGTTTCTCAAAATGCATTCTAATATATTATCTTAGACTCTACTCTCAAGATTATACAGATTTCAAAAGTACCTAGGAAAGAATTCAATCTTCATCTCATTGCATCTTGCTAGTATCTTTCACCTTTTCTGTAGTAATTCTATGATGGACTGTTACTAGCAAAACATAAAACTCTTCTTTCTATTTCAAACTATGTATTTTGTATAGTAAGTTCCATCAGTAATTATAAAATAAATGCTATTATACCTGAAGTAGAAGAAGCCATCTTCCTTGTCATCCTTCACTTTACTACAGCTAAACGTTGTAACCTGTAAAGAAAAATGCAAAAAATTTAATGCAATATACTGAAAGTACTTAACTTGTAATATGCTACCAAGACTTAATGATTTGCAGCCCACAGTAAGTCAACGAGACTGCCTATATTTTAGACACTAGTTTCATGTTTTTAATTCTCACAGTCTTTTCTTTGCAAAATTCAGCGTGGCTACTTCTAATACTCTCCCTGCTATGAGTTATGTAAAAGCAACACTTTTGTCATTACTGTAGTATTGATGCTTGACCAGTCTGACAACTTGTAAAAGGTCAGATACTGATGAACATAATAGGGTTGATCTGCAATATTTGTTATTTAAAATCTAGAACAGGATATGCATCTAAGTCAAATGAAGGAAAGCTTCTACTATAAATATGTTTGTTCTATGCTGGCATTTTGATACCCATTTTGAAAATGCATTTTGATGACTTACATCAATTGGTGTCCTAACCCGGCTGTTCTGTGCTTCCCACATTTTCATAGAAATCCGTGCTGGATTAATATTTTTAATAATGGTGTCATCTTCAGAAAGAACACTAACCATAAAATCTGCAGGATGAAAGACAACATGTTTTGAACATTATTTTTATTCAGAATTAAGAAGCTCAAACTTCATGAATTTCTGTGTCTCCCTCATACTTAAAAGAAAAAAAAATTACAAAACAAGCATTCCAAGAAGAGCCAAAACTACTAAGAATTTCAAATCAGATATGAAAAACTTTCTCTCCTTGTCCCTGTAATTAGATCAGGTAACAATCCTTAGGGAAAAGCCAAACACCTACTTTATCCAATATCACCTTTAAAAAAATCCTAAAATTTCAAGTCTGCCTTTCTCAAATTATCATTCTTATCAGAACAGCACACCAGGCTGCTTCTTGCTCTCAGGAATGAGTACCATTAGCTAGTTAAGTAGCTGATTCCTTCCTTCAAGGTCAGGAAATCCAAATCTCCCTTCTTCCTTCACAAGTGCTTTAGCCATTGAGCTATTGGATAGAAAGGCAGAGAAGCTGTAAAAGGACTACCAACACCACTACCATTTTCCCAAGGGATCAGACGATGAATCTGAAGCTGAGTTTGGCTACTTCTTACAGACTAGGATCACACAGTTGTATCTGTCAGAAATAGGCTGTAGGGAGACATATCACTCTATTGACTGGTTCTGCAGTCAAAACCAAATGGCAAAACCTTGCCATTTTATATCCCAGTCTGAAATATTTCACTTTTCCCATATGCCCCATAGGAAGCGCAGTGGTCTGAAGGAAACGGAATCCAAACTAGAACAAAGCAACCCTTCTTCTAGTTCAAAATGTGAACAAAGCACTTTGACACCATGGTTACAGGTGGATTTCATGCATGTAAATGAACTTGCACTGCTCATGCAGGACTGAATTTTGCACTTTAAGGAAGGACTATGCTTGGATGTGCATGAAAAATTCAGGCACGACCCTCTCCAAGACTGCAGTACCTGCTCTCAGGTATACCTGAGATCACCAGTAAATCAAATAATTGGGATGCTAAAGTATTTTGTTTATTTAATAAATATGAGGCTGTTAATAGAGAATTTATTATATATATATTATACTGTCCTGAAGAAGCTGTTTCATTCTCTTCCTATATCAAAACCTGGTTGATTTACACTACACACTACATTTGAAAAAGGTCTATTTGGCAGGGAGGTTGGAGGTAGATGATCTTTACAGGTCCCTTCCAACCCAACCCACTACTGTCATTCTATGATTCCTTCAGGCAAAACTAAAATAGCTTGTGAATTTAATCAAGGTCATAACACTGTATGGAGTATTTTAAAAAACAAAAACCTCTTGCCATAAAAATGTTGGCTGATCAAGTTATGATGGCCAGGAAACAAATCCTTTTGTGAGAGAATACAGCAGGAGAAAAGAGTATTTTGTGCTGTCTTCCTGCTGATTACTTTTTGGTTTGTCTTGGCTCACAGCTGGTCTAGAATTTCATAGCTACTTCCTTTGTTACTATTCCACAGAAAGAGATGAGGGAAAACATACATGAATTACAGGAGATCACATTTTAGTATGACAGAAAAGAGATTCTGTAGTTTTACCACTTATAGATGGATAAAAGCAGTAATTTGGAACAAATAAATAAGAGGTCTTTTGAAATGCTTTCCAAGGATGACCTACATAATCTCTTCTGTCCAAGTGTTACATCTGAGATACAGCTGTTACAAAGAACTGAGAAAACAGACCAGAACAAACAAGAAAAATACAGTAGGAGAATCACCAAAATAGTTTTTCACAGGTTTTTAAAGCTCTTGAGCAACTGGTTTCCACCAAAGATCCATTTACTTACCAGGGAAGGTACCTCCTGCTGGAAAAGAAGGACTTTTGTCATATTTAACATTCAAGCAGACAGGTTTCTCAGGATCAGGCAGGACATTTATTGTGATTACAAGACAATCTAATATGGTCTTGTTGTATGAAGCTTTAAGCTGTAAAGTGTGCTCTCCCCTGCAATATAGAGAAATCATAAAAACATATGTAAAATCTCTTCTGAAAAGACAATTTGCAAGAGGCTCCAAATCTGAATAATGTACATGAAAGCATGTTAAACAATATCTAGTAATGTAGTAGTAAAGACAAGAAAAAAACTGAAGTGTTAACGCAATGTTAGACAAGTAAAATCATGAGTTTGTAGAGACATTAAGATATTAAATTATTATTAAATTTAAATTTGTGTTATTATTTCATGAGTTTGATCATGTTTCATTGCCTGTAGGACACTAGCAATGACAGCTTCAAGTAGCAGAAGACAGTAAAGCAGAAAGCAATTAAAATGCTGAGGAGGATTCTGCTTTGACGAAAGTTTCCAAAGAGTGAATCTGAGTACCATTCACATCAAGCAAATGTCTTTGATGCTATCAAATAGCTCATTTTCTTTGCAGTATCAAAAACGTGAAATTTAAGTTTTCAAACATAACTAGAAATATAGTGTTTAACTGCACAGAGGCTGTACTTCCCAGCCAGTTTTGATTACGCTGTGAACAGTATGATGTCACACTTGTTTCTAACCTCCAGTAGTAAACTGATAACTAACATTCCTCATGCAGTCAAAGGCATTATAAACACACTGAGCACCATCAACAGCATTTAGAACGATTTTCTTCCAAATGCAGAAGAGTGTTATGGGTCAAATCCCGCAGATTTGAATGCAAAGAACAAGCAGCTATTGCTAGTTTCAAAATAATCTAAAGCCAACCCAGTCTTGCTCAGAAATGAGCTATTTGATAGGGATACAGGGAACAGGGTTGCAGAATTGAATATGAGAAGGATATAGAAATGATGAATTTGAAAAGCCACCTGGAACGTAAGTGTGTAAGGGAAGTTATACATGAAGTGAGCATGAAGAAGCACAACATGAAGAAGCAAGAGCCACAGGACACACTACTGCTGGAAATGAGACTTCAGCAGTTCAACTGCAAATAGGAAAAATGAAATATATCTTTTTAAAATTCCTTTGGACACTCTACCTAATCCTTTGAAACAAACCTAGTACGCAAAGAAAGTGGGGTTTGAACACTCTTAGAATGTGTTCCTACTTTAACTGCATAGTGTCTGGAACTGGCCACATAAAGACTGTACATGTCAAATCTTTTAAGTAGTTTATAATACCACTTGCACTTGGTGCAGGTTGACAATTATAAGCTGAGGTTTACCATCACCAGAAAAAAACAGGATTAGTAAATTACAGCAGAAGCTTCTTAGTAGATCAAAAGAAGCAGCTACTGATTTTTACTTATTTAAGCACTTAATTTTTTAGAACTTACTCTCTTGGCCATCCACCTGCATATAAACAATAAATCTTAGATCTTAGCTCTAGATGAATACTTGGTAGTACTTTATGAAATCCATCTTGTTTTCACTACTTACCTAGGTGCATGAATACTAAAAACTCCCAGGTTAGCCCTACCAGTGTCATCTGTTTTATGTTGCTGGTTTGAAGGAACAATCTGTCAAAAAACAAAAAAAAGTTATTCTTTCAATGATACAGAAATACCACCAAATCTTAGAAAAAAATGTTTATCTCATTTGCCTGCATATTGTCTGTTGATTTGAGCTGTAGCTAAATTTTTGCACTGTAAATTAGGGAAAGATAGATTGTTATGAAGACAATATTAATGAAGAGGTTTCAAAATCTCTGCCAGTTTTTGAAAACAATCGCTTCATCTGAACTAGGATATTTTTATTCATTAATATGTTCAAATATTTTATAAATGTTATTTTAAAAATGGTTACTGATGCCGTATCATCCATAGCAGATATTAATCTGAGTGTATTTTCAGATCCAAAAATCTTCTACAAACTATTTGGTGCCTGTTACAGTGTTCCTCCAGTCCTCATTTAGTTTTGGACCTGTAAGATAAAGGACTACAGGAAATACATGCTCCAACTGCATAATATCAGGCTTTGGAGACTTAGAGGGTGGAATGTGAAATATAGAAAACATCTTATTTGAGAATTTCAGTTCCTAAAATCTTCTAACTTCTTTTGGGAGACTGTGCATACAACCTATTGGAAATGCCAAGGCAGAGCATGCTGTAATAAACACTTTATAACAATGATCCGCCTTGGCTTTCAGAACGCTTTCTCCTGGACACATTCCACTTCGATAAAGAACATGTGGACTCTAAGACATGCTGCTGGTCCTCCCTGGAAGAAGGCATAAAATCCGTAAAGACACAGCATGCCACCACAACAGCTCTTTGATCAGGCAGCAGAACCATGCAGTGTTACTGCCAAGGTTGTGTCTTCTTTCAAGAACAACGTAAAGAGAACCCACAGTGAGCTTCAGCTGACACCAAAAAGGCAGTAGTTGGGGCAAACAAAAAAATCCCCGAACTGTGAGGCAGGCTTCTCTGGCAAGAGAGTCAAAAAAGCCAGCAGAAAAATGTTCAAGATATCAAGAAATCTACTTTAAAATATCCTATTAAAAAAGTAATAATAGCATAGTTAAATAGGGCAAAAGCTAAGGTTGTGGCACAGCTCTGGAGGAGTGAGCAAAAGAAGGTTCTTGGCTGCCATGTATTCTGAGAAAACCGAGGAACACAAATGCACAGCAAGCAGGAAGAAATAGGGAACAGGACCAGCCCTGAATGAAAAAATGTTATGTCCAGAGGTGGATGAATATATCCTGTGTTGATGATATATATATTCAATATAACAGTCTTTGTACTGACAGGTAGGAATGTTTGACAGCTTGACTTTCCTTTTTTTGTTCAAAAACAAGAACAAAAATTTTAATGAATGGAGTATTCTGTCAAAGTCCTTCTTTTGTATAGACTGATGTGAAAACTGCTTGACACTCATATCGCATTTAGGGAAAGAACAGTAACCACTTAAATTTGGGCTGGATTTGCATCCTCATTGTTTTAATTTCATTTATTCTGTCAATGCTTTTCACAGGATGATCAAGTAGAGCCCAAACTGCTGACCAGCTTTACATACGGACCACTAAGTCATACATTCAGGAATCAAAACCAAAGAACCACCAGATAAAAATTATTTGGTTGCTAGTTGAGATTGTGTCATTGTCATCACTATCATTCAGTAAATTACCTCTTATAGCATGGGGGATGGGGTGGTGTGATGTGCATGCAAAATTTTGAAAAAGGTTCTGTAGAAGATCTGGAATGATATTCAAATTATATTGGACGCTGTCCTACAGGAATTTTGTTGTATTTGTGGTTGCTGTCCTGGAACCTGTTCATGTTATTTGTTGTCACTATTCTTATACTAGATTAATTATTCTTTTGTGTTCTTACAATGTTTTATTAACTTTTACAAAAATGTCCTGAAAATGAAGATAATGTAGACATGACAACAAAACTAGTGTTAAACAAAGTTCACCTAGTAAGGCCTATGCTTACCTTTAAGCTGTTACTCTTTGCAAGGCTGATTTTGACATTAGGTTCAGGAGTTGGATTTCCCCACTGATCACACAGCTGAACAATTAGGGGCTTCTGCAATTCTCTACCATTAATCACTGCAATAGGCTGGAGAGATACAAATGCATGATACTATTCAGTTCTAGGTATCTTGGACATTCACAGCAGTTCAGGAATCCTGAGAGCAACAGTGTCCACCTTTTCCATACTACTTGTCTTCCATAACAGCTAGACCACGATCAAATGGTATGCAGGAATGTATTTTTAGAGTTTATTTATATTCTCTTGTTGGAATAAAATGCACTACTTAAATTGAATGGCATGGGTTACTCATGTTGATGTGACTAAAAGAAGGACATGATTCTGAGGAGGCTTATCAATATCCTTGTTGTAGGAAGAGCTATGGCCCAAAACTTTTATTTTCTGATATACTTAAACAGCTGTCTAGAGAGCAAAAATAGTTATGCGACTCTCTGATCCTTTTGTTTTATTTTCTCCAGTAACTTTTGCAAAACACCAATCTTGATTCCTGTCCTCTATTCAGAGATACAATTTTCTTTTTTCTGCTTTCAAATTTCTATTCTGATTTGTGCGGCAAGTTAAGCACTATTATTTGAATAGCCAAAGTAAACTTTGAAAAGTAATTTAAAAAACCCAAGGCAAATAGATCTAAACCATCAAAAATCTCCAGCCACTTCCTTTAAGTCCTGTACTCCATTCTCTTTAAGTGTTTACTTTCTGGCAGTAAACACTTGAAAACTGAAGTAAATTTGGGACTGCCATCCTACATCGTGAACATCAAAAAAACCCAGTAAGAGATGGAGAGATGAGCTGCCAGCCATTACTACTATTAAGGATTGTATCTCTGGAAAACAGCAGGATCCAGCCCACAGTAAAATTACTACACCAAAGTTACACCATCTGTAGAAAGGTAAATGGGGCAGAATACACAGTTTACAATATTTAAGGTTGTAAACATATGAGTTAGATTACTCCAAAATAAGTTTACTTTTAAAAACCTACCGTAGCTAGCTATTGCATGAAAAATCGAATTAAAATACCTGACTAGAGACCATGTTGCTTTTTTTCAAACCAAAACTGTTCAACTTACCTTTTCTAACTCTGGCCAATCCACAAACTGCAATTTAGCTGGGGATCCTGCTACTAAATTCACTCTGATAAAGTCAGAAAATTCACGCCAAGCGAAGCACAATTCTTTGCTTCCGAGTAAACAGGGTTTATATCGAATACCTTTTACTTTCATTGTTTGAGTACTTTCCTATTGAGAAATAAAGAGCAGATTTTACCAAGAACAAATAAAGCAAATTAAAATTTATTAGTATTTTTTCAGTATATTATTTATGTTCTCCGGTCACCATTTTGTATTTTTCCTGTGAGACAGTGAATAAAAATTAAACTACAAGTTCTATTCCTTCTGTTAAATTTAAATGAACTTCATGAGTAAGAAGTGACCCATTTCAAACTCAAGAATTTCTCAGAAATCTATTTTTCAGGTTATATCCAGCATATTTTAAAAGGTATAGACACTAGCCCATTCTACAACATTCTTCAAAGGATCTTAAAATCAACTGTACCAACATAAATAAACACAGAAGAAAAGACTAAAAGCAAGATAGAAGAAAACATATAGAACAATGAACTAGAAACAAAGCAAACCTGACTCAAGCACGAAGTGAACTGGCCTTCACATTGTATAACTGCAGCAGTGATAAGGTTTTTAACAGATGCTGCTGTGTTCCTTAGAACAGGATCATGCAATTTTAATGCTTTAAGCAACCAACTATTGTGCAATTTGACTACCTTTCCACAATTTTGGTTCAATTCTGTGTAGCAGAATTAAGACAATTACCACACAAATGCCACAAAGAAATAAACTATATGACATCTTATAAATACCTGCCAAGTTACTTTCAAATTTGATTTATCAAGTCCAGGCCCAGAAACTCCTAGGGAATTTACACATGCAGATGTCACTGTCTGAACCTGATTTCCAAACTGATCTGTAATCATTACATCTGTTAAAAAAGATGATGATGATTAAAATGATTATTAGGATGATTACCTCAGCAGCTGCTTTAATGAAACATTATACAACATATGGAATAAAAACGTATACAACATAGACACAATATAGAGAAAATTTACATAACTATCACTAAATCACAGAGAGGCTGAGATTGGAAGGTATTTCTGGATGTCACCTGGTTCAAATGCCCTGCTCAAGCAGGGCAACCTTGAGCCAGTAGCAGACAGGCAGCTTCTGAGTATCTCCAAGGAGGGGGACTCCACAAACTTTGGGCAATCCGTGCCAGTGCTTGGTCACCCTCACAGTGAAAAAAAGTGTTTCCTGATGTTCAGGGGGAACATCCTGTGCTTCAGCTGATGGCCACTGCCTCTATCTACTGTCTCTGAACACACCTAGGAAAAGCCTGGCTCCAACTTCTTTACACTCCCTTCAGGTTTTTATATACATTGATAAAACCCCTCAATCTTGTGGGTAATAAACCAAATGTATCCATATAGTTACATCCCATACTTGTGCTTCCCACTTTTTTGAATAAAAAGATTTTTTCTTACCCAAAAGTTGAAAGAAAAAAAATCTTATAATTGAAAGCTCGTTTTCAAACTCTTAGTTTGTTCTATGTGCTTTCTTCATTCATACACAAGCTTTTAATGTCCCAAAACACTATAAGAATTTTTAATTTCTCACTATGTCATGTGGCAACTGCATACAGAAATCAAAAGAGAAGAGAACGAGAAGACTGGTGCCTAATGTGCCTTCCTCTTAGGTTAAAGTTACCCTTAAAATGTGTCACTTTGAAGTCCATGCCTTAGCAATAGTCTGAATGCTGTTACTGCCTTTCAGATTTCAGAATACATGAACTAAACCAAAATTTATTAGAATTCATTTCAACACAGCTTGATGAACGTCCCGTGGCACAAAGTAAGAGACAAATTTTATCAGAGAGTAACTCCAGAACTGTAAAATGGCAATTCAGAAGTCTGATCATCTTTCTGGGAATTAGAATGTAAACTTGTTTTTTATATTAAAGTAGTTGAAGGTAATTTACTCTTGATGATATCTGTATATATGACAGTCTTAACAAACTGCCAAGAAAAAGAAATGCATCTTAGAAGAAAATGAAGATTATGCACTCACCGATTTCACTCTGCAGTTCTTCACCCATCTGCAGTGTGTTTGATCCTTTTAGTTTACATTTAATGTGTTTGGGTTCATCAGGAACTGGTCTGAAGTTAGCACATGAAAACTGACTTATTTCTCTCAACAAGGTATACATAACATAACAGCAGGTATGGTAAATATCTTAAAGAATCTTAATGCTTGGTCATGTGATATATTTTATTTTCTTACTGCAGATCCGTGAAATGACTACTTGCTTCAAATTTACCCCTGGCATCAGAGTGCTGTGAATTAATTAGTTAATTTTAACCTATTAAAATCACATGAAATACACTGAAGTAATTTAGAATCAGATTCATCTTAATAAATTTTATAAAAATACAAGTCTTAAACTCACTTAGAGTGATAAACAGGTAATTTTAAAGTTCAATTTACAGCCTGTCAGTTTTGACTGAGAAACCAGATGAGAACTAACTGTGCAGTGCTATTTCTTTGTCCTCAGTCACCAGTCGCATAACTCTTCAGTAAAACTAGTTATTCTGTAAGCTAATGTTTACTGCACATTTAAAAAAACAGCAATAATGTTCTTCAGTGTATGTATACTTACACAAGTGATTACAGGATGCAAACATATCACAATGGAGTCTTTCACATAGGTAATGTTCTCACATGTAATAAATTTACATAAACCCCACTCCCCAACCTTACATTCTCCTGTTAATCTGCCAACTGCTTTCATTATTTCAGCTTCTGTAGAAAGACTTTTGTTTTACCCCAAGGTAATGACATCTACAATTCTATGCCAATAACATAATTAATAAAGAAACATAGCAAATGAACAAACCTGACTGTGAATGCACTCTCCAAAGACACGTGCTCATCAAGGTAAGTAATTAGACAGTAACGTACATCTTTTACTGAGGTCGGTACTTTCACATCAGGTAGTAATCCCTGCATCAACAGCTCTCTGTCAATTTTGGGTGTCCAGTTGACCTAAAATCATAATTTTATAAATTAATAGAAAGCTAAATTATAAATTACTAGCTACATAATATATCTTGTAGCCATTTTAAATATTCTGATTTAATACACAGGCAATTGGAGCTTTCAATGAAAAGCCTGTACATTTTGCAGCAGTAATCAATGCTATCTACTGAAACACAGTTAAATATTTGAAAAAAAAACCCCAAGCACATCAAAACATGCATTAGGTTTCCCTCACTGAACTTGAGTTAGGAAAGATACAAGTGTAATATATTTGGTGAATCTCTGTGTTTGTCTTAGGCTCCACATAAGTACACAGACAGGGATAAGACAGGCAAGCAAGCCTTCATGAGGAACATGCCTATTCAGAGTTCCATAATGTTGGGAAGGCCACAGATCTGAGGAATCCTAACTACATCATAATTATTTTATGTGTTTAGGAGAAGCACTGGAAATACTAACCTGCTTTTCAAAATACTACCCTGAAGCATTACTTAATATTTAATTAACTAAAATAGTTAAAAGAAATAATTAAGAGGAGAGTTAAGTTTCCATGTTTATTAATACAGTTTTGAGGAATATTATTTTGTAGTCTTACACATACGGATTTTAAGGGTATCAGCTTTGTCTCTCTCCCACATATTATGCTGCTGTTTACTTCAAGGTACTTGCCTTGATTTTTTCTGCAGCAGCTGCAGTAATGGGTATTTCCCTTTCTGCTTCATCATACATCTGAAATATAAGTTTGTTCATGACATGGCCAGCAACACAACTGATTTCATCCTGATGCTTAATCTGAAGAGCTTTTTGTCCATTCATACTTAAGACCTGTAGTCTTGCAACATGACTGCTAGGAAGAAGCTTTATGATCTTTTCCACTGGTGTCACATCTTTGCAATTCTATACATGGGTGGAAAAAAAAAGATATATAATTAAGATATTTGAGTTAGATATGCATACACAACTCCATAATAGCCTATGGCTCTACTCAGGATTACTAGGTATGACCAGGAGTCCACACATGAAATCAGCTTAATTTGTCAAAAGTAAATCAAAAAAATAGGCCAATATACTTACAACTTTTAACAGATACTAGAATTGATGCTAGCTATTTAGATTTTTTTCTATTCCAGAAGTAGTAGGTTATAAAATTTACAAAATACTTTTAAGAGTTATCCTAAGTATCGTCTCATATAATTCACCTTGCCATGTTAGTATTTATTTACACATTTTTCCAGGATAAAACACACAGAGGTCTTATTTTCTCCAGCAGTGTGACTCTCCCGACTACCAGAGAACTGGAATGCTCAATAGCATTTAAAAAAACTCATACTTCACGAGCTTTGAAACTGAAATGCTACAAAAAACTACTGATTGCCATACCAATTCTTACACTAAATGTTTATGTAATGAGCACAATTTGCCAAAACAATCCAGGCATTAAAAAGGGGAAGAAAAATCCCAGGAAACATGCATATTTCTGAAACACCTCAGGGATTTAAGAAATAGAGTAAGAGGTGAAGGAAAAAAATGGAAAAAACTCCTTGCCTTTTTACAATTTTCTAGTGATGAAAAAGCATAGCCACCTGATTTTGAGGTTTTTGATACCTAAACTAGTAACTTTTGGGAGCTAAGCTTATTCATAAAACATGCTAGCAAGACAGTACAATAAACTGTTTTCAATCTTTTGTTCATCCAAACATTCCAACCAATGCTTACAAGTACTTCAATCCTTGCTTTCAGTATCTGGTCTTTCTTGATATTCTGTACATGTATAACTGGACCAGTTAAAATGTTTGTTCCTCCATTACTGCAGTCCACAGAATACACAGGAAGGTCTGAAGCACCTAAAAACTATTTAAAATGTAAGATTAAACATCAAGTTACTTTTACAGAACTACCATGATTATTTCAGAAATTATTATTTGCCCAAGTCCAAATATATATAATTATATACTGAAAAAATTAATGTATTTCAGTTTTCCAACAACTGTAAGACCAACACATGTATTTTTCTGCAGGTGATAAGAGATGTGTGGGAGAAAGGAGTAAGTTATAGAAATAAAATATACTATCTATTCGCTTGCTTTATTAACACACAATAATTAGACTCTCCTGCCATTATGCAATAAATTCAATTAACTTGTGAAGTAAACTTCATTTTCATTAATTTACTAAACATCACACATTAAAGAAATTTAAACGTCAAGTTCAACATGTCATCATATCACTGCAGACCCAGTCTACAGGACGAGAGTGTACAAAACTGCAAATGGAATGCAGACTATTTTGCAGTGGGAAAAAAAATTTTTACATATCCTTGCTGGATTTCATTAGAATTGGAAAAGTCACTTTCTTGAGTCAAAAAAGAGGGCCAAAAGGGGAAGTTATTTTACTTTCTAAAGTTAGAGCAAGATAAACATTCCCTTCTGAGCTTGTACTAGTGCTTATGATAATAGTCTTATATAATATTATTTTTAGGCACTAGACTTGAATTTTCAACCTAAAAAATATCAAAAGTAAGCTGTATGAAGTTATTTTTCTGAAAAATTTTACCATTGTATATGATAAATATGGCCTAAAATACCTTAAAATTGAACCAAAATATCCTCACATAATTTTCTCTTCCATTTCTAAGGCAAGGTCCCATTCATTCTAAAACTTACTGAATGGCTCATAATAGGTGAGAGGTAAGAGAGTCACAGTTATGGCTAGCAAGGTGTAGAAACTTCAAAAGCATTGCTAAAGATAGTAAATTCCACACAGATTCCAAATCAGATTCTTTCCCGCCCTTTAAAAAGCAAGAATCAAAATCCTTATGGCACACAATGAAATGCAGTTTACCTTACAATGAACAATCAGCTCTGGCTGTGCTGTTATATTTCCTGATTCATCCAGTACTTCAACCTGAAAGGGAAAAGCTGTACCATTTTCAATCTTTAGAATTTCTGAATCTGGTTTTACTTTCAATTGACGAGGAGGGCCTGTAAAAAAATGCACAATTGCAGAACAATAGTTATATTTTACATAACTTGTGAGACACTGAATTTCAGTTTCTGCTATCTCAAAGAGTTTTTAAAGCCAAACTACCAAGATATTTGTGGTAACAAACCGTTTCAAACAATTCAGGTATACTGGTTTGTACTGAAAAGTCTCTGTCCTTCAATACATACCATCCGTCAAGGTTTTGAATTAATTTAGTAGAGAACAGTTAGAAAAACATGATGAAATTCAGAATGTACAAGGTATAAACACATGATATAGTTCTGTTTATATACTACATGGATTCCTATTCATCAAAAAGAAACTTGGAGCTTTCTTCTGACATGTTAAACCCAAAAATTATTGAGATATCCAATTAATTGCCAAAGCTATCACAGCTACAATCTGCATGCAAAGAAATGCAAAATAAAATTTTGTTGTTATTACTTGGATAATAAAGTGAAGCTATTCAAGTAAGTCTAATCCCTGGAACACATAATTATTTTATCAGTTTTTAAAAAGAGATGAAGTAATAGATTACTATTAAAAGACAGGCCCTGAAGGAACAAAGACAGCAAATTTTTAGAAGCATCCTTTATTCGTGATTTATAAAACTTCTATTTCAAACTCACTGGTTGAAGAACAAGACTGAAATAGCTTTTATTATTCCTTCCTCAAAAAACAGCTTTCAAAGCCAAGGATATACTAAAGTGAGAAGAAAGAGGTAGTGAAGCATCTTTACATTGTCAAAAGTAACATGAAGGATGAAGCTGTCTTCAATCCAAGGCAAATAACAGCAACACACAACACAGTCTGTCTCACGTCCAATCATTTCACTGCTTTCTACATAAAACCTTAACTCCTCAAAAGATAAAAAATAATGGACTACACTGTGCATTGTTGGTCTTAAAGAGTAGTACACAATTTCTTTGCAAAATGAGATGGGCAAGACTGAAGTTTGGTAATCTGGGAGGCTAAAACTTAGCCTTCATACTACCTTATATCCCAAAACCAGAAAAACCCAGGTAACAAGGGATAACAGATCTCATGTAAGGGAATCCTCAGAATGAAGACACCCACAAAACATAAAATTTTGGTAAGGGCAGTGTGCTTACAGACCTCTATGATCCTCTCTTGCATTATGATACATTCAACATGTAACATTAAAATTTCAGACACAATCCCCCTTTGCTAGGGTAAGAAACTGAATGAGCACGTATTCATTCACAAGATGTTTTCTGCAGGGAGAACAGGTCAATGCAGATTAGTACAGGTTAAAAGGCTTAATGCTAAAGAAAAACAAGAAAAGAAATTCATTCATTCAGTGGTATGAGATTAGATTTAAAGTAATTAAAAGAGGAAAATGCATCTCAAATAAGCAGACAAAAATTTCAGCTCCTAGAAAAGTAGATAAAATCGGGCTGTGAGTACAATGATATTCCTGCCAAGAATGTCAAGCTCTGGGCTTCATTTCCTTTCTAGCCATCACCAGGATCCTTTCTTATGCCTCACTAAATATTTTACTTTCTTGGGGGAAGCTTTCATTAATAGTGCCAGAATAATATTTAACAGAATTTCACTAAATATTTTAAGGATGCTTACCAGGTTGCAATCTTATTTTAATAACTTGTGTATCTTCTTTCAAACCAGGAAGAGTAATCTTCAGATTAAAGTTCTAATGAAAAGAATATTTTAAATATTAACCTTAAACAAAACCATATCATAATCTCACATAAAAATGTCAATTTGTATATACGTTAATTTCAGAAGTCCCTAGAAATCTTCTTGCACTGCTACAAAAAAAAAAATCAACCCCCCCCCCCAAAACAACAAAAAAAACCCCCAAAATCAAACAAACCCAGATTTTTTTTCCCTGTACTGAAATCTGTCTTTTCCACATTAATATAAACAGAGACGTTCAATTCAGGATTTGTATGTTAAACTACATGGTTCTGAAACCACGAAAAGCAGCTATCATAGCTTGTGGTTTCCTGCTTAGAGGCTGTTTTAATAGTGAAAAATATAGCAGTTCAAAAAAACAAAGTAGTTTTAAAGAAAGGGTCTGCAAGGTCTGTGTTTGTTACTCCTTAGCAAGGCACCACTACCACTGTCCATCTCATAGCTGATTAAGGATGTAAGAAAAATAATGACTGTAAGAAAAATAATTTAGTGATGCTGTAAACTGCATCACTAAAACCAGTTCTCACATTAAAATCAGAGAATGAAGAACAATAATAAGAAAGTAACACCCCCTCTTTTTTAATTATTATAGTATGATATTATTTCTATACTGCAAGTTCCCTAAATGATCCTCAGTCTTGCCCCTCACCAAATTTATCTCTTGCTAAAGTCTGGCACTTCTGCTCCTCTACACTTTATTTCTCATAATCCGCTCCATCTTACATCATTACTCTTGCCCTGCACCTTAAATTCTGAACTTGGCCGACAAAATTTACTACACTGAAAACCATTTAATTTTCAATAAGCAGGTATATGCTCTTTCTCGTCTTTACACATCTTTCGACCAGCAACATTATTTACTATTTTCTAAGCAACAATATCAACAGTATAATGGGGTAACTCAGCTCCTAGCTTTGTCTTCACTATGCTAGACTACAAGACTAAATGAAAGGATAGGGACCTGGCTAAAATACTGTGTAAATATGCCATACAAACAATGCTTAAATTTTTTTAAAAAAAATTTAAGCATTGTTTGTATGGCATATTTACAAAAATAATTTAAGTCTATATTTAAAAAAAAAACTAAGTCTATATTTATCAGAAGCATTAAGACCTATTTTATGAAAGAAATCTTTTTAGCATGTAATGTATGTTTTGGGTTTTACAGTAAAGCAGCAGCTTGACAAGGTGCTGAGAATCCATCAGTAACAGGCTGGATTTGGATAACATATTCTCTACTGAAGTGCAACCAGAATAGTGGAAACATTTAAAGAAGCTCAAGCAGACATCCTGAATTTTAGCTATTACTATTTATCATCTCAAATAAGAGTGGAAGATTTCAGTAGTCCCTGTCATCTTTCAGTGCAGAAGTCACCAGGATGATTTGGCTTAAACCAATCTCAGCACCAGTTCAAACTAAGACAGCTGATTTGGCGTGCTGGGTACACTCTACCACACACCCCCGTGTTGCTCAGCCCTTCCAGCTCCAGTCCCATCAGCTGAAAAGAGTGAAGGTATGGGAAATATAAACTGCTCCACGTAGAGCTCTAAGAGATAATTTGAAAATATCCCAAGAAATATCTGTAGTCACTAGTGTACACCAAAGGTAGCTAACACTACGTGGCAATTCATTTTACACAAAAATTACTTTCTCTGTGACATTTTTTTTTAATATGTTACTTCAAGTTTAAGTTTATTAGCGTACCTTGCCCTGGCAACTATTTATACAGCCTTTAGCAGTAACACCCTTAATGACACACTTCGTTGCCACAGGTATGTCTTCATGCTTCAATGTTAATCCACTAGAAGAATATATAGAAACACAAGAGAATCAATTTAGAAACAAACACAGTGCTTTAATATACAAGATACTTTCAGATATTCTTATGAAAATAACAGCAAAAATGTCAGCTAATTTATGTGAGAAATTCCCAGTATATGATTCAGATACATCCTAAAGTACTATTATATTATTGTCACATGAAGAAAGGAAAAAAAAAAAAAAGAGATGGCTGTATTACCTAGCTTCCAGAACTGGTCTAAGGCGAGTTGTCAAGTGTGTTGGATGACCAAACTCATCCTGTAATTCCAAAGGAATATTAAAAGGTACTCCAATTCGAAAAGGAAGCTCCAAAAGACCCACCAAAAATTTATCTGGTTTGCCCTCTAAGAGAAAAGAATAATACATTTTTAGAAAGAATTGTGCGCTCATTGGCTTTTTCTTGATTAAGGCTGCAATTAAGTCAGTAGTTTTCAGATGCACAGTAAACAGGCTGTTCAGAATACTGTTATAACCAAAGTTATGGTTTATTGGATTGATGTTCTTTTTTTTAACTTACACTAAAATAAAAACAATAGTTAAAATATAACAGCAGTAGGCTACAGTATAAGAAACATAAAAGGACAGTCAAAATTCCCAAAGTATTCAGAACACCAATACAGCACCTGAAAGTGAACAAGTTCTGTGTGGACAGCTTTTCTTAAAACATTTAATTGCTTTAATTCTGGTAAAATAAATCATTCATGCAACAAAACATTTTTGTTCTACAACTACCTCAAATTTGAGAGATAAAGATATGGAAAAATGAGTATTAGGAAAAGATATGTGAGCGTATCTTTCCTGTGAAACCCGGCCCCATTAGACTGCCTCCAATTAGGCACTAACAAACAAGACCAAACAGTGGTAACAAGTGGGAGCATGTAAATCAAGAATCATGTTTTTGTGGAATCAGACTGTCTTGACCAAGTGGGCTTTGAAAAAAGAAGCAATGCCTTACTGAGCTGAATGGTAAATAAATATCCTACCAAACAATTTTGAACTCAACAACTGCTTTCACCTAGGGGTGTCATTATCAGGAAGCTTCCTTTGCCAAGTGATGACAGATACCTTGTATTGACCAAAATTAGTAACTGGTTATAACAAGAAAATGACCTCAACTTTACAGTGTCTTCAACTGCATCACTGTAACTGAATGATAAAACTGTAAAATGATTTGAGAAAGTAACAGTAAAATAACTTCTGCAATACTCAAGTAAGCATCTACTAAAAGAACTAAACCACAAACCTTGTCTGAACTAAAACCACAAACCTTGTAGATTGACTTAGGAAGCTCTGTTTTAACCAGCATTTACGACAATTTTTTAGATTATCCAGAAGTATAAACCCTCAGCAACAACTCGCTGTTAGAGAAACAGAATAACTTGTTTCCCAGCCAAAAACACTTTTTCAGTGTAGACTGTTCTTTCCTGAATTTTTAGAATCTACATACATAAAAGGTGACACAAATGTTAATATTTTGGAATTATGAGTGTGAAGCTTTATGGCTGCCTCTGAGACAACACAGAACACAATAGCAAAAATTAAAACCTGAAATATTTACTTTTAAAAACTGACAATGTTAAATATGTTGAATTATCTTCTGATTAAATAAAAAAGCAGCAATAGATAGCTAAAGCTGATTTTGGTATCCCTTGAGTGAAAAGCACCAAACTATTAGCTAAATAGATTTTTCAGATTTTTATTCCTTTCCGAGGAGATTTGTTCATTTCAATTGTTATAGCTGAAGGAATCTTTAATTAAATGCTGCCATACTGGGGGGGAAGCCACACTACTACTGGAAAGTAATAAGATTCTCTTTTCACTTTGATAAAGAGATAAAAGAGCAGACAAAGTTCATTTTTGTTCAGAAAACGAGATTATTTTATTCTTTTCTTTTCTTGCAAGTTCACAGAAATATCTTGAGCCTTCAATGGCATGTTTTCAGACATATGTTTAAATAACTACTCTTTTCAAGTAATGCCAAACATTTTTTTTCCTGTGTTATCATACAGGAATACCTCTTTCTACACTGCCAATAAGCAGCTTTTAGAAGAATATGGTACATACAAAGAACTCTTTTCTGCCTCAAGAATTTGCATTCAAAGCCTCTCGTTTTGTGACAGAAACAGGAAGCTACAGAAAAAATGGATTTTTTTCCCTGATCTTCTAAAAATAGATGTTAGCTGTACCTCCCAAAATTGTGACAAAAATATGCATTTTAATATTAAAAGCAAAGAAATCAGTGGTTTTTTACTTTCCTTCCTTCTGTCCCCCGTGTACATAAAGTTCACAGAATGGCTGAGGTCAGAAGGGTTTTCTGGAGTCATTTTATCCAGTGTCCCTGGCTCAAGTGGGGCCACCTACAGTCAGCTGCCCAGGAACATGTTTAGACAACTTTTGACTAGCCCCAAGAAAGGAAACTTCACGACTTTTCAGGCAACTTGTGCCAGCACTGGGTCACCTTTATAGTGAAAAAAACCTGGTTCCTGATGTTTGGAGAGAACCTTCTGTGTTTCAGTGTGCGCCCATTGCCTCTGGTCCTGTCACTGAGCACCACTGGAAAGAGCCTGGATCCACCTTCTTTACACCCCCTTCAGTTGTTCATAGACATTGATAATATCCCCATGAGCCTTCTCTTCTCCAGGCAGAGCAGTCACTGTTCCCCCAGACTTCCTCCAGGTAAGAGATCATGGAATCATAGAATGGTTTGAGTTGGAAGGGACCTTAAAGATCATCCAGTTGCAACCCCCCTGCCATGGACAGGAATACCTTCCACTAGGTAAGGTTGCTCAGAGCCGCATCCAGCCTGGCCTTGAACGCTTCCAGGGATGGGGTAACCACAACTTCTCTGGGAAAATTGTTCCAGTGCCTCAGCACCATCCAGTCCCTTCACCATCTTCATGGCCCTGTGCTGGACTCTCTCCAGTATGCCCATGTCTCTATGCTGTAATGTAATGGGTCCAGTTCTGGGCACAGTACTCCAGGTGTGGCCTCACCAACTCTGAGTGGAGAGAAAGGACCACCTCCCTCGACCTGCTTCTAATGTAGCCCAAGAGGTTGTTGCTGCTTGTTGCAGTGAGGGCACATTGCTGGTTTGTGTTCACCTGCTGCCCACCAGGACTCCCAGGTCCTTTCCTGCAAAGCTGCTGTCCAGACACTTGAGTGGCAGCTTGGGGGGTTGTCCTTCTGCACGCGCAGGACTTTGCCCTTCATGTTAAATTTCGTGAGGTTCCTGACAGCCAGTTTCTGCAGCCTGTTGAGGTACCTCTGGATGGTGTCAAACTCTCAGGTGTATCAGCCACTCTTCCCAGTTTTGTGTTATCAGCAAGCTTGCTCAAGGTACATTGAGTCTTATCATCCAGATCATTAACAAAGACATTAAGCAGGATCAAACCCTGCACTGATCCCTGGGGTAACCACTACTTGCTGTCCTCCAACTAGACTTAGAGCCACAGATCACCACTCTCTGGGCTCAGCTGTTATAGTGTTTGTTAATTCACCTCAGTCTCTTCATCCAGTCCAAACTCCATCAGCTTTTCTGTGAGGATCTTATGGGATATTAATGATGACAATCTTGCTGGAGTCTAGGTAGACAACATCTACTAAGCTAATCCTTTCATCATAGGAGGCAAATTCATGCTAACTTCTGATGACCTTCTGGTCCTTCATGTACCTGGAAATGGTTTTCAGGATTAGTTGCTCCATCACCTTTCCACGGATTGAGATGGAACTGACTGGCCTGTAGCTCTCTGTGACCTCCTTGCGCTTTTTGTAGATGGGACTGATGCTTTCCTCAAAACATCAGGCAGTTGTCTCAACTGCCATGATTATTCAATTAGTGTGAGTGGCCTCATAAGGATACCAGCCAGCTCTCTGTGCCTCATAAGTGCATCCCATCATGGCCCATGGACTTATATATCACCCATTTGCTTAGGTATTCCCTGGTCTGATCATCTTCCACCAAGGGTGGATCTTCCTTGCTCCAGACCTTCCACCAGTATTTGGGGCCTGGGATTCCTGAGGTCTGTCTTACTAGTAAATACTAAGGCAAAGACTATTTCAGTATCTCAGCCTTTTCCACATCCTGTGTTCCCTGCCCCATTCAGCAGTGGGCCCATGTTTATTTCAGCCATCCTTTTGTCACACATATATTTAAAGAAATCCACCTTGTTGGCTTTGATAGATCACTTGTCAGTGATTCCATTTTCAATTCCAACTGGACTTTGGCTTTCCCAACCCCATCCCTGTATGCTTGGATAGTGTCTCTGTATTCCTCCCTAGCTACCTGTTCGCATTTCCACCTTCTGTATGCTTCTGTGTGTTGAGTTTTGCCAGTAGCTCCTTGTTCATCCAGGCAGGCCTCCAGGTATTTTTGTTTACTGGGATGAACCAGACTTGAGCTAAGAGGTGACCTGTGAATACTAACAAGCTTGCTTGGGCCTCCTGCGTGTACAAGGCCTCTTTCCATAGAACTCTACCAGGCCGATCTTTGAAGAGGCCAAACTCTTCTCCTGAAATTCAGGTTGCAAGCTTCCACTTTGCTCTTCTTCTTCCAGCTTTTCTGGATTCCTCTGCCCTTCAGGACTACCTCCTAAGGGACTCTGTCAACCATTCACATAAACAGGCCAAATTCTGACCTCAAGGAAGTCTACGGTGGCAGTTCTGCTAACCCTTCTGCTTCTTCAAGAACAGTAAACACAGTAAACTATCATTTTGTGATCGACATGCTCAAGACAGCCTCTGACCACCCATCAGGCCCCTCTCTGCTCACAAAGAGAAAGTCCGACGGGGCTCCTTCCCTAGCTCGCTCCCTCACCAGTTGTGTCAGCAAGTTCTGTTCCACACCCTCCAGGAACCTCCTAGACCATTACCTCTCTGCTGTGTTATATTTCCAGCAGACATCTGGTAAGGTGAAGTCCCCCACAAGAACAAGGACTAGTCATTGTGATGCTTCTCCCAGATGTTTATGTATTTAATCTGCCTCTGCATCCTGGTTGGGTGGTCTGTACAGACCCACCACAGTATCTGCCTTGCTGGCCTTCCCAGCTCTCTTAGCTACAAACACTCAAAATTAATTGTCACCATCATCAAGCTCCAAAAAGTCTAAACACTCCCGGGCTACCCCACCACCTCTCCTTTCATGCCAATCCCTTCTGAAGTGAGTATTCTAGTAAGCATTGGAGTAAGTATTTTATGATGGTTAATCCAAAGAGACATATCCATTACAACCAAATGAGAATTTAGTTTTGCATAGCGTTCTTTCTTAATTAATTATAAAAAAAATTACTTCAATCTCAACATGTTTATTTTAAATATATAACCTGTTTTTTAATGAATTTCTGTGGTTTATGCATGAAAGTTGGCCTAATGAATACTAATTTTATGAGAGAATATTTGTGTCAATGGCATGAGGAAAAAGGGTGATTCTAATGAAGTGTAAGTTTATTTTTTTAAGTACATTTGGGAAAGTTCACATCTGGGAGCTTTAGATTCCATCATTCCATTTATTTTTTCTGTAAAACTGCCTGCTGCAGAGCCAACACACTACATGTGAGATCAAAACATACTACAAAAAAATTTTTCCTGGAAATAACTTCGAATTTGACATGAAAATGCTACTTTCCAGTGCTGAAAATCACCTCTCAACTAGAACATGACAAATTTTGATATATTATGAATCAAATAGAAACATTAAAAGTAGGAGAAAGTAAGACTGGAATTCTTACCTACAATAGTAAATTTAAATACTTTAGATGGTAGAGGCCTTCCTGCATAAGTGTCTGCATTACTTTCATTCAATACTACTTGCAGTTTCAAGGAGTAGTTACCAAGTTTCTGAAGATTCTCTAAACAGAAACAAAAGTACAATTAGAAAGAAAAAAAAATTATAAATAAACTGAAAATACTGAATATGCAAACTTACCCATTTTTTTAAACCAGTATGGCCACTTGCCTCCATGCTGACTGATATGGGAAATTATTTCTTTATTCTCAGTAGGTGCTGCAAAACAAACAATTAGCTACATGTATTTAAATTTTACACTGTAATTCTTAACTTTTTCAAGCATTGGTATTACTATTATGAAGTATCACCACCACTTCTGGATCTAATAAACACCAATTTAGCTTCACAACTAAACACATTGATCACAGCTAAAAAAAATGAGCTCCCTGTCTAATCCCATTTTAATTAAAAATTGCTAGCTTCAGGCACATTGCACTGAAAGTAGCAGGTTTGTAGAGCTGAATTTTATTAACTCTTTTGTTGTATGTTCCCTGTTAAGTATGAGGACTCTGCACTCCATGCTGACAATGGATCAACTTGACAAATGACTGCAGCAAAACTGCTTAAATGGAATGGTAAAAATGTGCAGTTGACAGAACATAACTGAGAAAAAAAGAAGACTCCTGTTTTGCTCCAAATTGTTTTATCTGTCTTTATAAACCTCTGCAGAACTAAGACACATACAAGAAGAGAACACACTGAAACTCTGAGGCAGTTTTAGTGATTGGTTCTACAACCTAAGATAAATACAGAAATAAGATTTATTGCTGGAAGTGTCAAGAGGCATTAATACTTTTTTATTCCCAAAATACACTTTACAATATAAAATGCGACTGTAGTAAGACTACACAGAATAAAAAGAAACGCAGTAGAAAAATGGATTATTTTATAGCCAAGCAAATCTGTTTCAAGACTCTGTTCTTACACCAAACGGCATACATAAGATAAAGTAAGAGCTGTCAATCAGACTTTTATAATTCTCTTAGCACTAATTCAAACCCTAGTTTTGAATCGAAGCTTGTATAATAAGACTTCCTGGTAACAGATCACATTTCTCATAGCTTAGGTCTCTTGGTAGTCCATAGTACAGTCTGCCAAGTATTTCACTCTTCAAAAGAGAAGAGAAACTTTTCGTACATTATATTTCCTCTTGGCCTTTATATGGGTGTAACAACTTTTCTCTCATTTATACAATTAGGGGTTCGAGTTTGACAGGTATGCCGTGCCCAAATCATCACTTATAAGACTTATTTATTGTTCTGGTGAAGAACACGAGGATTAAACCTCTGATTCTTCAATTGAGTAAAGAAAAAAGCTAACACAGGAAGCAGTAGAAACAGCTGAAAGTACAAACTTCCATTAATGAATGGGTCAGGAGACATGAAAGGTCTGAAGGCTTTTCAGCAATCCTAGAAACAACCCTGACAAAACAGAACAATAGAAACACCAGGTCTCTCTCAAGTACGTACTTCCTGAAGCCAGGATGCCGTACCTTATTAAGCTTGCAAAACACTGGTTTGCCACGCATGCTGATAGGAGACAATTTGATAATCTATATTAAATGAACACTGGTTTTTCAATTTCAACCTCTTTATGCCCCAGCATACTATGCTGGACAATGGTCATGCACAGCAGCCAGCTCCCGTAAACGAGTGCCATGAAAATACCATGTGTAGTTTCATGACATGTATACTAAACTGTAGCTACGATACTCCCATTTGTTTTCCTTTGACATGTATCACTACAATAACCTCAGTGCTTCAGAAAGGTATTTTTACAACTCTTAACAGATAAAGGAATTGGATTTTCCTATGGTGTATGGAAAGAAACAAGATAAACAAGATTTGAAGTTTCTACAAGTTTCAAATACATTTGACATGTGGAGAATTTGAGTTTTCAGAGAATTTAGTGTTCTAATTCTGTGTTCAAAACAAAACTGAGTGATTTCAGCTGCCGGACAGAATGCAATTCTTAACAATGCAATGTGAGAATATCAAGTGAAGCACCCACAAAATGGAAACCACAAAAGAATAAATCAAAAGAAAATTGATTTTTAAAAAATTCTGAAGTAACTTAATGTTATGTACTAAACAAGTCTGATCCCTACTTTTATGCAGCTCATGTAAACTGCTATGCTAATTTCCAAAACATTATCCATTTTATCCATGTTATTATGCATGTTAAGTAAATAGGCTGGAATTGATTGCCCCCCCTTGTGACAGAAGATGTAATCAAAATATAGCATTAAGACATTAAATATATAGCATTGAGGTAGTTGTCATTTCATGAAAAGTGACTTTGAAATGCTACATGAACTGGTGGACTATTGTCTAACTACCACAGCCATTTATCAAATTCTAATATGTATTTTAGATATATACATATACTATTTTCCAATGAAATACCTTATCCATTATTCACTTTAAAAATAAAGATACAATTAAATACAATGAAATACTCACAATGCAAAATAACCTTGAGTTCAACTAGAAGTTTCTTTGAACCTCCGTGGCTTGTACCTGGAAGTTTTTGCATTGCTTCTCCTTTTTTATTCAAAATTTCTATTCTTAACGCTCCTGTATTTAAAATGAAAAATGATGGACATTTAAAATACGCTGTGGACTAAAAGTGATTAGAGATTCCTGTATGCTTGTCTTTTTAACAAGAGTCCATGATGTATTTTTAAATTGGCATTTTATGTTCTAGTATTTGGAAGAAAAAAATATACCTATTGGTGTACCAGCAAATCTTGTTTCATTTGGTAGCAACTCATCTCCTTCAGGCCACGTTACTGATACTTTGTCAGGAAGTCTAATAAAAGAGACAGGGTGAACATTTTTTCAGTAAGTTAAAATAAAGGGCAATTTATCTTCAGTTAAATAGACATGAAGCTATTTTTGGGGTAGGGAAAAAACCCCAAATCCTGAGCTATTTCTTCTTGGTTTATAGTTTTTTTTTGTTTCTACTGAAACAGCTGACTGCTTTCCCATTTGGGAACAAAACTAACTTTGTTTAATTCCCGATTAAATACAAAAACTGTAATTAGGAACTCCACAATTATGTAATTATTACTTAGTGTTTACCTTGCCATTTCATCCTCTATGTATTTTTTAACAACTTTGTCAGACACTGTTCTGTCAAGTTTTGAGATTGGAATAATTTTCATTTCAGCATACAATGCCTGTGGTTCCTGAAATAAAAATTCAGTGCAGTTATAAATGCTCAGAATTTATAATATGTCAGAGAAGAAAGACCTCCCAATCAAGGGACTAGACAAATCAACATAGACATAACGCAATACGCTAATAAATACTAGCTGGTGACACCACAAGACACTGTTTTAAAATTTGCTGAAATCACAAGGATTACAAATGGATGCACAACATACTACTGATGCCAACTGTGATACTTTATTTCATATGCAGATTTTACTAAGTCAGATGGTTGATAATGAATAATAACTTTAATATATTCACATTAAAGCTAAGTTGAGTATTTCTAGACTGCTGACCGTTAAAAATTACATAATTTTCAACTGTTATTTAAAGGTAACTTAATTAAGTCTGACAACGGATTATGCTTAAAGATTTAATATCCATACTAGCTGTGTGAATCCTTCCTGTATTTGTTCTTACCAAAGCAATTTGAACCTCTCCCCCAGTGGCAAATATATCCCCATCGTGGTCCCCATACAAAAAAAATTTCTCAATACTTCCATAGAATATTGGATGAGTCTTAATGGTTTTCACCTGTAAGCAGAAGACACCAATTAATACATTACTTCTGCATCAAAGGCACAATATTTGCCTTTTAGAGGGTTCAGCTAACTTACCAGCTGTCCAGTTTTGTATGTTTTTCCATCCCACTCTATTGCTGCATACGTTGTCCAAGGGCTCTGCATTCTCTTGGATGGTATATCAGTACGTACAGTTATTCCTTTAAAGACTGTGAACTTTATCTGTTTGTCGTATTTTTCATGACAGTCTTTGAGCCACAGAGCAAATTCTCTGTCAATTTTCATTCGCTGCTCCTATAAAGAGATTACAAAATAAGTACATATTAACAATGTATTATAAAATTTGAATCTGACCACATCAGAAGCCTGAACAACTGTAAAAGTACAGAGATACCTTACCCAAACAAAAAAAAGCCCAAATCAAAAAGACATACACACAAAAAAGAACAAAAGTACAAACAAAAAAGAAAAATAAAAACAAAGAAACAGAAACAAAGACACAAAGGAAAAAAGGATTCTTCATTCTGAAAACATTAAAAAATTCTAGGGAAACTACACTTCAAGACAAAAACGTGCTTCCCCAGCAGTCATATTCCTCTAGGAAGAGGGTCGTTCCACAAAAAATAAACGGTAACTTATCTTCAGTTAAATAGACATGAAGCTATTTTTGTCATATTTATATTGTCATTTTTGTCAGCTATTTATGTTGTCATATAACAACTAAAACAGTAATTGTTTAAGAAAATAAAAGGAAAAATACTGAGTCCTAATTTTTCAGATTTAAAGATTCAGCTTTACTACTTACTAAACCAGAGCCATGAACAAATAACAAGTGAGTAAACATTTCTATATCACACGCATTGAACTTCACCAAGAAGAAACACTTAACAGAATGCATTAATTACCTGTCCATTGAAGATTCTCGTGAACAGAGTATTCTTATCCTTTAGCTTCAGCTCCAGATCCATGAAAGTGAGTTTGTTTGTGCTGACCTGGAACTTATCATTGGTAAACAATGCACCAGAAATTCTGTTGTAGCATTCAATTGGTGCCAATCCTCTCTTCTTTGGAGGAGCACACCAGTCAAAACTTGAAAGGAGAAAGACATTAAAATCCTTTTGTATAAAGGGAGGTTTACACTACAGAAACGGACTGTAGAAACAGATTACCACTTACTCTTCCACAGTTGTATACGGTATTAATCTTCCATTCCAAAAACATTCAAAAATAGGCCTCTTTCCTCTGGCACCTTTTTCTACTATAAAGCAGTCATCATCATCATCATCATTTAATCCTTGTTAAAAAAAAAAGTCTCCTTGAATATATTTCCTTAAAAAACTAGTATTTCAAAAATCAGAGCAATCTAAATTAAGAAGTACTATTGTTATTAACTTGAGCACAGTAGCAATGCACATGATATCTAGTTCATTATATACAATATTAGGGGATTTTTCCTGTTTTAGAAATACCAAGTAGAAAAACTAAGAAAGCTAAATAAAAATTTTAAACAGAAGTTAAATATTACCAAATCTACCAAATTTGAGTATTTCAAATTTGAGTGTTACTTTTTCTTTACTTTCAACTGATGGTCTTCTAGTATCATAAAACCTTGTCCCAATTTATTTAAGATTTGTTTTGTCAAAAAAAAAAGAAGAAAAATACCAGCACAAAATATTTTAAAACACCTAGCATTTGAAAACTCATCATGACCAAATAAAACAAATTTTAAATGAAAGACCTCAGACTACATGTTGTCCTTTGCAGTATTCTGATACTAGAATCTCTTTAATCTAATTGCTCATATTTTATTCCTTTGTTGGAGCAAAGATGGAGTCAGGAAAGTGCAAAATTTCAACTGGACTACATTCCGTAAGAGTTTATAGTCTGAAATCAGATGGTGTTATGTCAAGGATCAAGTTTCCAGGAATGAGTTACCACAACAGACAGTTTATTCACAGGATCTGTTCATCCAAAAGAATGCAAACTTTTCTGTTCTGACACAACCTAAATCAGGTAATAATTTGCACTTCAACTTAAATTGTCCTAGTTTTTATTTCATTAAAAGATTTAGAGTAGTAGGACTCTAGATGATAGGACTGGCAAGCAGCAAACATTTCACTTACTCGATGGAAAACATGGATCATCAGGGTATGTTTCTTTATCGTACAGGAAGGGATGGTATCGGATGATACCTTCGACTATACCTTCTTCTTCAACATGTGCCTTAAACTCGAAACTATCTGCTGCAGTATTTATATACAATGTCTGCATGTCATCTTTGATCTCCCTTAGATTGACAATCTTTGGTACTTTTCCTTTTTCAAACATTGAAATCTGGAAATAAAGGAAAACAAGTTAATTTTCCTTAGAGCAAAAGACTTAGAGTAATAAGCATTTGACAATTAAATGTTAGCAAATGGATTAGTTCCTATGCTGCAATGCTAAATAGAATTACTTCAAAAAATTAAACGACATACGCATCTTGAATACTGTATTTTTAAATGCACAATTACAGAGAAACAGGCACAATATGAAATAAGTTGTCATCAAAGAGGACTTTTGACTAACATGTATAAAATCTTTTACCTGAATGTCGATGTTGTTGAAAGGGCTTATGTCTTTTGTTACAGCATTAGCTTCATTTCCTTTTGGTCCATGGATATAATAGTGATAGATATGTCTGAAATACATTTCAGAAAAAAACACAAACCAGCAAGTGAAATTAAAAAATTGCACATCATAATTAAAAAAAAAATCTAAATAAGCTTGTATTTTTAGCAAAATATAACTGGTTTGTTGCACTGTTATAAATCAACTCCTTGAAAACATATATCTGCTACAGAAGATTTACTAAAGGGAGTGACTACTTTTCATTCCTTTCATCTCTGTCATGCACAATCACATCAGGACCAATTTTTGGGTAAAAGAATTGGAACAAATTCGAAAAAAATGCAGAAGTGAAAAAAAATACAATTGTTACATGGCTACAGATCCTTTACATCAAAGGGTAAACAAATAAAACTACTGTAAATTCTTCTGCACTCTGAAGATGAGAAAGAACTAGAGCCACAAGTCTTACCACACTTTGCTTCTGACACCAGTTTTATATCAATCATCTAATAGGAATAGAAACATGTAACAAACAATCATTAAGTTATTTATAAAAATTTGAATATAGGCAGGAGTCATGGATGTGATCTGCATATTAGAAATAATTTTTCTGTTGTAAACATTATTTTCTAATAGGCATTTTTCTTCATTTAAGAAACTTAAAAAATCTAATGGTCAGATAGATTAATTAATTTCATAGAGATATGCAATTGAGAAAACTGAGGAACTTCATTTACTTCAAATTTTGGCAAGCTAGCTAGTTCCTCCAGCTTCAAAGACTGAATCCTTAAACCTCTGGGGGATGGTTCGGAGAAAAATGAGATTATACGAGTCAATGGGACTGAATGCATGACAAAAGTTAAATTCACCTGCAAGTTTGTAATTGCTTTGCTTCTGACATCCACTGCACTAAATATTCCCCAAAGAGAAATCCTGGATCCCAGAAAACAGCTCCTCATGGTCTCATTGCTCAGGACTTTATGCTATGTCCAAATTGCTTAAGATTTTGACTGCATTTCTTCCAGACTTCAACAGGTAGTCTCATGGCCTTAAGACATAGCTATTTTACATGTTCATCTCCACCTCAAAGCACCCAAAATAATGAGGGCTGTCCCGTAGCCCATTAAAGCAGAATGAAACTGGTATCATGCACGTGTGGCAAAATGCAGAAGGGAATGGGGAGGTGTTTGAGGAGAAAAGGGCCATTACAGCTGAAATAGTAATGCAGGACTGTAGCACTGAAAGGCTAAATCTGATTGGTTTTACTGTAACAGCTACAGGGCATAAATTTGAATAATTGCACCTGGATTTCATCTCAAACAGAGGCAGCTCTTTCACTTCAAGAGATGGTTGGAAAGAACTAACACACACTTAAGTGTGAGTCTCCACTTGACGAGCACCTGGAAGCTAACGAGGGACCTAAGTTATTCTCTGCATGTAGATGTACCCTACATTTTAATGAGGTTAAAAATGGTTTCACCAACAGGTTTTTATGTACAATACAGAATGATATTTCACATAAGATACTGTTTAATTATTATATTAATCCTCTAAGTGTATCTATTATTATCAGGTTATAGGTATCACAAAAATAAAATTATGGTTCAAAAACAAAGTTCTGTAGTTTGCCAGATTTCAAAATAGGTCTATGACTTTGTATTTCAGTTTACATTCACAGACGGATCCATTATCTTAACAGGCAGGCCCAAATTATTCACAGGTATCACAGGTATCTCCAGGCTCTGCAGACCCACTGATGACATTACTATAGTACAGAGTGGACAGTATCATATATGCTTCTCCCTCTTAAACTGGGATGAAGCAGCACTACTTTTTTGTTGCCATTGTTTAAAAAAGCCAACCAACCAAAAGATACCCTTAAACTGTAAATACAAAGCTAGGTACCAAGGTTAAGAGCACAGCTGTGAGCAAAGTAACTGATGCAGTTATTACTAATTAGATTAACAAATTATTACATTGGAAATACAACATTAAGTTGAATTAGCTACTAAAAATTATAGTGGATAATTATGTATCAATCATCAAGTCACATCTCTGGTTGGGGGGGGCCCCATTCAGTTGTGTTAGTATCTGTAAAGTTGGTTAGGTAAGAAGATTAATTGTAGTATCAACAGCCTTAACAGGAATAAGGCCAATGTCCAAGTACAAAAAGGAAGCAGCTCATAATTATCTGACTTTGTTAGTACCCCACTTTTAAATCTTTTAAATCACCAACTTACGCAAGCTGCCTTGTCCAAAGATGAAAGTAGTTTTTCAAGTACTGCATGTGATCTGGTTGTACACCTGTAATGACAACTGCTGTGAAACTCTCCTTATCCCTTTCTTCTAATATTAGATTATGAAGAAATCTTTCATCATCACTTGTGATGTGAGAAGAGTCAGATGGCTACAAAAAGAGTAAAATAATAAGAGCAGGGATGTAAACTGAATTTCTGAACTTCCCATCAACTTGAAAGGGATAAAAAACATAACAGAAAATTAATACAGAACACATGATGCTAAGTACCACAAAAGATTAATGCTTAAAATAAAAGTTTCCAAATAAAAGTCAACAAGCTGAGAATGTGACATCACTGATCCAGTTCATTTTCAACTCACTTGGCATCAGAGCACTTGAAGTGTGCAGTCTAGAAATGCATTTAATCAAGTTTAATGCAGCACTGTGCGATATCCGTGTTCTCACCCATCAAGTGGAAGTATTAAGTGTGCAAGACATTAAGTCCTCTTTAAGAAAAGAAAGCCAAAAAAAATTATTTGCTTTTAAATGGATAGGCTGCTCTCTATATCACAAACTCAAGTGGAAGAAGCACTTTTGCTATTAAAAANAAAAAAAAAAAAAAAGGTGAATCCTCAATTCCAGATGAAATGTCAAGTAGTCTAACAGAAAGAGAGATTCCTGATTCCAGAAACTACTGGATATCTTTTCCTGAATGGATGCACTTTGCTCTTATGACAAGCTTCTAAACTGCAGAGAGACACAGTGCTTGATGTCATGCTTCATGCTGGACCAGTGAGTAATCCCTTACATTTGGTACATCCAGGAAAAACGATATTTTAAAAACAAAGATTGGGATCTTTATAGTGAATGCAAACAATTGCAACAACTGAGAAAATATGTCATAGTAAATGCAGCTACACGCCTTATTTTGCAGGAAAGCAAACAAACCCCAAATCACTAAGGCATGAAAGGAGATGTGTTCTACCTAACCATACTCAGGTGAAATAGTTAATCAAGGGTGTTCTATTAAGACTTACTTACCCCAGGGAATCAAAGAGCTCTCCTTAACCAAAAGGATCCATTTAAGTAGTTTTGAGACCCTTCATCAAAGAAGACTACCTCTCTTTTTTCTGCCCACAGCGTAGTCTCTTTTAAACCTAACAGGCTTGCTGATTTCATGCAAACAAGGGACTGTTCTATGCTAGTGATGGGATCAGCGATAACAAAGAAAAGCCAGAGCTGCTTGGTCCTCATCTCCATGTGATTTGACAAACCTAGAAACTGCACTCGGATGCTGAACAAGCACCACTCTGTAGAGCTTACAGAATGAGAGCATCTCCAAAATGTCATTCCCAAATTCTCTGGTTGCCTTCCCATGACAGATGACAAACTACCATGGCACCTTCCCCTACATTCCTAGCATCCATCTCAACTAGAAAATTATTATCTACTTGTTTGCAATATTAAATGGTCCAGAGAAGTGACTGCAGTGGAGACAGGTGCCTGTTACACATCAAAGAAAGATTACCAGCAGGGATGCCATCAATGTCACTTCTCTTCAGTGTTACGGCCTTATTCTGGAGTCTCTTTTGTTTCATATTAATTACATCTTGCTTTCTTTAAAAAAGTAACTTCCTTCACCAACTAAATGGCTCAAAGGTTCAATCATTCCTCTCACGCTAGTAATCCATTACAACTTCTATTTCTGTCACAGTATTCTCTTGCTCATGTATGTGCAGTGCACACCATTTTTCAAGTCATTAAAAAGACAAATTCACACATTTTATTTGACATCAATATAATGAGCTGGCCTAGGTATTTCAACAGTTAGCAAAAAAATTCCTAAACCTGAGTTATTAATCCATTTTCACATTTCACTTCTATTACTTGAGTTTTTCACATCATCTCTTCCCTCTTGGACAGTTACAAGTTATTTTTTAACTCTAATAGAACTTTACTTGCATTTTTTTAACAGTGTCAGCCTAACTTTAATTTTATATTATTACCACAACTTTTCAAACAGTTGATTGCACCACCTTCTTGAACTCTTTAGTAGTATCTACATACCTCATTCAGCTACGTTCCTCCAACTTATGCCTGCTAGCGTATCTTCTACTTTATACCACCCACCCTCTCTTTAATATCAAACAGGGAGGGAAACCATTTGTACCCTTTACAATAAATAAGATTTTGTCTGCTTTTATTTTCAGTTTCTATTTTTGTGAGTCTACCTTCTTAATGATATTGTACAGAGAATAAAAACAAAACTCTGACAATTCACTTTTTGCTGCAAGCCACTGACCCAAGATTGGCATGATAAAAACCTTATTTATCTCCTGTTCCTTTCTCACACATACAAAACACCAAGGACACTGATACCACCCACTAGATATGGGCTCCAGGTATGACTACCTTGTTATACACAGCACCCATTTTTCCTCCCAACTGCACCCTTAGCTACATATTTGCCTTTCCCTCCTTGCTCAGAAATGTCCAAAGACCAGTTCTTTTCAGTCTTCCTCTTTATCTTACAGATTTTTTAGTTAAGCTCTTTTTCTTCATGAAAAGCATTAGGACTGTTGAGTTCAGTTTTCAGCTAAATAGTAATTTTATTTTACAAAATTGATGAATATTTGTAAAACCACTGGGTTTTGTTGATCTGGCTGGACTTCTCTCATACGCAGGTTAGTTTTACATATTTCTAAATAAGTACAATTTGGTTCCCTAATTTATTCCTTACTGCTTCAGAGAAAATTCATTTTTCTTTCATACACAACAAAAAAATTTGCTGTGCTTAGGAACATATTTTGAAATATTTTTCTTAACCTGACATGTAAAGCTGTAAAGCATTTCTGTCATTTAACCTTAACTGAAAAGAGGAAAAAGCATCACATACAAATAAAGCATTATGATACAGTGTCTTTAAGCTTTCGGTTATGTCCTTTCACACTCCAGGTTGCAAATGATTCAGTAAGAAGAAGATATCCCCAGATAAGTATTACAAGAATATTACACAGTTAAATCACGCTAACCTGGGAAAGGCTTTTAATTAAAAATGCAAGAATCTTAAGGCTATTTACCTTTCTGTTTTGTATGAATCCAGTATATATTGCTTCTTTGTTTTTCTCCTTCTTTTCAAAATCCTCTTTAGAAAGGACAAGCTCATGAACATCCTGAGATGTTGCAGGTTTGCTTATCATCTGATTTTATTAAAGAAACAGCATTTAAAATTAACATAATAAAATACTTTAATGGTGTGATTAAAAGTTAGGAAATAATCATCTGAGTGTGTGCAAATGTTCTAAAACAAAATTAAAGTCTGACGTTGACTTACTCTGGCAGACTGTCCAACGAAGAACACTGCTTGTTTGCCTCCAACTCCAAAATACGAGATATCACTATTTAAACTACGAGGCACTGGCAAAGGGCGTACATATCCTGAATGATCACTGAGAATAAAAGGGTCTTTAATAAATTTTTTCAAGAAAAAAGTAAATAAAAAGCCCAAAGATACTTCCAACTTAAAGCTTCTATTAAATTCTTTCTCCTGGCATTTTGTTAAAAAATCCTTCACTTTATACCTTTTAAAATTGCAATATTAAAATGTGCGCGAAATTCTTGACGTACTCTTTTTAAAAGGATGACAGAAAAGTATTTTCCTAAGTCATCTTAAAAAGTATTTCTGTCCCTTCTCATAAACCAAATCTTATTCAAATGAAAATAGCTTACAAAGCAAGCCTGATCTTCCTGACAGCATCATTTTATAAAAATACTTTTAAGTCAAAGTGGGAAATAATGCCAACCAACTATTAAATGCAGACTTGGAGAGACGATATATGCTATCAGTAGTGAAATTTCACGTCTTTTAATTCAGCTTTAACAGTCTTACCTAGTTTAAGACAAACATTTATTTTTAAATCATAGCAGTCCCAAATGAAAATAAGGCGCAGATGGTATGCTGCTATAATTTACACCTATGCTGCCATTAAATGGTAGTAATCCACAGTTTAAACCTATAGTTCAAGAAAACTACACATTTCTGTTACTAAACTCACCTACAGCAATTTCAAAAAGCAGCGGATTTCTTTACAAATGACCCAGAATCACTTTTTATGCACTTACCTCCAGATGTTTAAAAGACATTGATTTTCTATTTGGAGACGCTTTCAAAGCAAAGAAACTTCCCCCAGCTATATTATCCCTTCCCACTGCCCCATCACTTCTTACACTACCTGCTCATATGACAAATTGTTATGATCGAGGCTGTAATTCTCATCTTCACATTTACAATCCTAGGCTTAAGGTATTTAAAATGTAACTGAAGCTCAAAAACTCCACGTAACTAATTCTGTGGAATTTTATACACTAGGATTAAACCTGGCTGTGCAGGCGGAAGAACTCTGGGGAACAGATTCAAAACCATAAAGTTAATTCATATAAGTAGCAAAAGCTACTATAAACCCTCCACTTTCTTCTTTAAACGCAAAAAATTTTGCCCAGTCTGCATCAAAAAATAGACATCTTCAAGTATAATTTATAATACATTATACAGAATTAAGATTTAAATTAACAAAAAGAAAACATGAACCAAAACCATATATCTGTTTATCTGTTATTCCAGTAGCATAACAGGTACTGAATGCATCATTTAATGCACTAGTGAAAGGCTTTCAGGTACAGATGAACACAGTACAAAAATCCTCTGCAAGACATAGCGTGCCCCTAACTGTATGCAGACAAGCAAAAGACAGTTTAGAAAAGGTACTGGGAACAAAAAAGTATTCAGTGTGTCATAATAATAGAAAAGCAGTTTTGTGTTACGAAGCTTCTCTGTTTCCTACCTAGAAAAAGTATGGGTCTATTCATGTAATCATAAAATGACAGGGTTTAGCCAAGTGTTGGTATACAGCTATGTCTTAAAAACATATTTTTTGGACCTTTGCAGAGCTTGCTAATTGTTGTAGAAATATTCTTGCTAACCTTTCAAAGTCACCTTGTCTCGTAAACTTTGACAATCTATATACAGCCCAGTTGTTAAGCTGTTTAGAAGTCATTCCACTTCCATTATCGATCACAGCAACAGCTGGTTTTCCTTGGGAATCATCAAATAACTGGGGAAAAACAAACAAACAAATCAACAAGGAGCAACAGGGAAAAAAAAGGGTAATGCAAACTACATCTGAAAAAAATTAAAGTTTCTCCATATTACCAATTTTATCTGTATACTCCGAATACCAGTATTTCGGGATGTAGCTGACAGAGAATTGTCAATCAACTCAGCAAGGGCAAATGCTAAAGAAATTGAAGAAAAATAACCATATTAGCACTCAGAAAACAGACACCCACTTATAGTAGTTTCTTCTGAGCAATTAGGATAACACATTACCTGAACACAAACAAGACCTAAGACCTGTCAGAACAATCAAAATCCCATAGCATCTTATTTAAAAAAGAAAAAAGCTTTTGTACATATACTTTATGATTTATCACTGAATCTCACATCTCTCTTTAATTGTAAGAACACAATTATTGAAAAGAACAATGATGAACTAACAGTTTCATTACCAAGACAGATTTGTCCTTTTCATGATTAGGAATTAATTTTTATGATTCATATGAGAGTCCAAAGTACGTAAAAAATGGACTTTGACTTGTTAAAATATTGAGGGAAGAACGAATTAACTGAAGAAACCTGAACTGAAATTTTGTGAAACATCTAAAACTAGAATGTTATTTGTTTACAAAAAACACAAAGAAAATTGTAAAAATGGTTGAAGGATTTTAGTGAATGGTAAATATAATGGAAGTTCTGTCAGATCCATAGCAATACACAGCAGAAATAGGCAAACTGTTTGCACAAATTTGTTGGTTCTAACCATTAATGCTTGGAGCCCTTACCTAATTAAAGTAAAACTACCTAAGTTTACTGGGAAATTGCATTTAATTTAGACAATAGAATCAATCTGAAAAAAATACATCAAGTTCAGATTAATTCCATCTGCCTGATCAGCCTTCGAGAACAGACATTTCCATTCAGTCTCTCTAAAAAGGAAACCTTATTTCCTACAATTTGCAGAGTTCTTCAGAATACTATACTGCAAATTACGCTGGCCATGCACTTCAGACATGTAAAAGAGAACCCTTGAGTACCAGTGTAATGCAGCAACACTGAAGCATTTGGCGTTTCCCTCAAGTTATTCCCTCCTGTTATCAAAGTATAAAACCAGTTCTGCACATTTTTACAACTTTCTTCATTGCAAACAAGAGTAATTGAGCATCAGTTATGTGATCCATTCTTACTATTCCGTATCAAAGAACAATGGTCCTTCCAGGAATTGCCCTTAGAGGTGTTGTAAATAAGAAGCATCAGCTGCATTACACTTACGCAGGCTCAAAAGTGCAATTTGCTGCCAGTGCAAACTTAGGCAAAAAACTGTTTAGTACTTCAGTCTTCTCCATGTTGGTTGCCACTGGACCCCCTCATCCTGCATTTCATTTATTTAGGGTGCAACTTCTTTTGTCATCCTTTTCTAATGTATCTGTGGAAACCCTTATTATTCATCTTCACATCCCTTGCCAAATTTAGCTCTACCTGTGCTTTAGCTTTCCCTGATCTTGTCCCTACATTCCCAGGCAATATCCCAATATTATTCTCAGTACTCATGCCCCTGCTTCCACCACCTATGCAATTCCCTCTTGTGTTTTAGTTTGACCAGAAGGTCTTTGCTCAGCCATGCTATTCTCTTGCCTCCCACGCCCAGTCTTAAAATAACTTGCAAGCACTCTCCTACTCCTTTATCCCAGGGCGTCCCATCCACCACACCCTTAAACAACTGAAAGGTCCTTCCCTAAGGTTTAGCGTCCTTACAATACACCTTGCCTATTTAATCAAATTCCACCAGGGCGTGGTCACTAGAGACCAGGTCCACCTTGGCCTTTCCGGTAAGTTCCTCTGTGTTGGAGAGCAACAGGTCCACTAATGGCTGCTGGCAGGAACAAAGCACAGATCTCCACAGAATGCTTTGTGTGGCCTTGCACAGCAATTCTTGCGCACACGGAGAGACGTACCATTGACTCAACTATTCGTGCGCTTTGAGCACAGTACCCCCAAACCAGAACCAAAACAGTGCCTTTGCTGGGGCAGGGAACAAATGATGTTCACAAAGAGGAAAGAGGGAAGACTGGTCCTTAAAAATACGGCTGTTATTTATAGACATTTTTTATACTGTTTTAAAAAAATGGGAATGGTATAATGCTTGAGTCTTGATTTTTTTTCATTCTTTTTCTGTTTAACTTTGAAGCTGTACCTAAGAAAGATTTAGAAAGTAATCACAGCCACAGAGAGAATTTTCAGAGAAGCCATAAACAGAAATTAATTTATTCAATAAAACAATAAAAAATGCTGGTGACATATTTCATACATCACTTAGACAAAAACCAATTAAAGCAGCATCTTTTTAAAGAAATACTTGGTCTTCTTGGTAAGTCAAACCCTGTAGAACCCCAGATGGGAGAGCACACAAAACTCTATAGTAGTTCATACAAAAATTGTTCACGAAATTCAAACATAAAGTCTACTGGTTTAGTACAGAAGACAAAAACCTGGTAACACAAATCCTGACCTGTCTGAATGACATCCACAAGATTATTCAGGCTAAAGTTATTTTACTTCTCAAATATTCAAACTTCTTGAAGAAGTATTGGAGAAGGTATCTCTGGATTCTTAGGTGGCTACTTTTATTAATTTTTAGAAGAAAAAATTGTATGAAGAACATAGTTATTTTTTCTTTTACAGTTAAGAGTATTTTTTTAGCAGCTATAATTTTAAGTTGAATTGCTCATAACCACATTATATTCATATAAACATAATTTACACAAGATTACTTTTGCAGGTACTTACGCAAAGGATTTTGGCCCTCGCTGGCATAGTACTCGTACATGCCACTTTTGACAAGCGTATCGTAGTGGGGCAGAAAGTCGATTCGTTCCTTGGTTGCCAAAGGCAGCATTTGATCAACTGACTGTAGCAGATATAAAGTAACTCCATCTTGAACAAGCTCGCCTGCAGTGAAGATTGTTTGATACATTGAAGAACACTACATTAGGCAGATTCTGCTCTCGAAACAAGTAGAGGTTTTAGCCACAGGCAACCTCTGCATTTTCTTAGGCGTTGCCTGCTCAGCATTTCACAACAACATTTAAATTAATATCTTTTCACATTTCCAAGCTTAATAATGCAAGTTTTCTCAGGTGACGGCTATGTACATATTATTTTTTCCTATAATTTACACAATTTGTGATGAAAGATACTTAGTATAGTTGCCATCATACTAACTTGTCAAAAACATGTTCGTGAAAATAATTTTTAAACGATTCTTGGCAAACTATTACAGGATTTGTACTTTCAGTTAATTATTGCATGTCACAGAGCACAAACAATTATCATGTGACCTTTATGATCAATATAAGAAATAGCTGTAATTATTTTGCCACCTAAAATACTTACTGAAGTTATCTTCTGTAATTTCTTTCCTATTTGTTGTGGTGATAACAAAGTTTTCATCAGAAGCTATGCCAAATGCCTACAAAAATTGAAGGTTATTTAGTTATGTTAACTAAGTAGTCCAAAAACAAAAACAAAAAAACATTAAAACAAAAAAAGGCACGGTTTACTTGCTTTGTCACAAGCTATTGATGAGTATCACAAGCTATTGATGATACACATTATCTCTTGGACCACAGTTGAATTTAAGATCACTTGTTTTCTTAATTTAGCCAAATCTGTCCTTACTAGGGTGGTTTGTTTTTTCACCTGCCTAAAATATGCTCTAGCCAATTTTAAGGAGAAGGAACTGTCTTACAGATAATCACCCTGAGGGCAGAGGAACGAGACTGATCAGCTCTACTCCTGACTGCAAAACTACAACAGCAATAGTTATGATCTAGAGGGTGTCCCATATTTAACTGCACTCTTGTAACATCAAACCAACCTAACATTTCTTAACACTGGATATTAAACTCTTTGTTCTTCAATTACATCATACATCTAAAAAAAAACCCCTAGGATTTCTCTCAGAAAAATTCTTTACTGTTAAAACACTAAAGTTTATTCTTCTGAACCCAAACAATCCTTGCCATTTTGATGCCTTCTTTTGAATGTGTTTACTGTAGCTTTAGACTTTTTATCCTGCTTTCTAAATGCATTTAAATGCCTCTAGTTTTGCCCTCATTTTTGCACCCTGACATCCAAACACTAATCTATTTCCCAAAATAACAGAATAAATACCTGTATTTTCTCCTGCCTTTCCAGGACTTTGAAACTCAAGTAAAAGTCAACTCTGGTCTCATCAAACTTCACCAACCCACTCAGTCTTGCAGTGACAACTCAGACAGGTGCTTTATGCACTTCTAGCTAGATTCTACCCTGAAGGAAGCTCTAGCATTCTCTGCAGCAGCTTGCCCTCATTTCCCACATCTCTCTTTCTATCCATATTACTCAGACTCATGAAAATATTTTTAAAACACTGCTTATGGTTTCATTAGAAGCCTACTTTCCATATTTCAGTTACTTTCTCCCTGTGACTACGTTAAAGTTACAGTTATTAGCATTACAGTTATCCATCAGCAAAACTAGAAAAATTGTTGACTTTCTCATAGCACTTGGTGCAAGTGAAACAAAAGGAGATAACACAGAGGCTGATATTCAGACTTAAGAACCTGGAGTAATACTTTTAAACTCTTCTACATTCAGATCACTTCAATTTTACCTCTCACATTACACAAATTTCCACATAGCAAATCTGTGCAGGAAAAACTATAAAATTGCTCAGAGCAAGAAAAGCAAGAAAGCTAACATTCTACTGTGCCATTTGAGGTCAGTGGTTAATATAGACTAACTGTAGAGTTTTACATTTGAAAGCACGGATAAGCATCTTTCCCTCCAGCTATAATCACAGCTTTCCCGTTTTCTCAATCTCCCAAAGGCTCTTCTGCTCTCAAAACCTTATGAGGAGTGCAGTATTTACTTTAAGGCAGCAAGAAGTTAGGATCAGCTAGTGCATATACAAGACAGCAGCCTGCTACTGGAGGGGCAGCCTCCTCCTGGTCCTCTCCTACATTCCACAAGTGAGCCTCAACTGAAACAACCCCAACAGCCCGGCAGGCTATGCTTTAATTTCCTGGGTGAACCCAGCACTTCTGTGTCCACTGGCAGCAAGTCCTTTCCACTTAACAAGGTACTAGGCAGGTACATGGACCAAGTTTGGCAATCCGAACTGCCGATAACTTTTTTCTTGTCCATGCTATAGTTTAAGAGGCCATATCCTTTGTAAACTTTGGCCAGCTTTGGGGATTTCTCAGTTTCAGTGCTCCACTTCTATGTAAGACCTACTTGTTTTACTTCCTCACTCCCTCTGTCCTACATTCTTGGTTATCCTAGTCCCCGTCTCTTCCCACTATGCCACGTAGCAATGACGGGGCTGCACAGCTATCCCAGGATGTGGATGTGATCTCCAGAAAGAGAAGCTGCTGGTCATTCCTGAATTAAAGTGAACCTACTGGACAATCTACTCAGACAGCTAGTGATTTTCATTCAGTTCTGACAGACAGTGTTTGGTCAAATGTTCCACTTCTCATGAAGATTTATGCATGCAAGAGATATCATTACATCTTCCATTGGTAAGAAGTTCAGGTTTCACTGCCATGTCTTTTTCAGCCCAGCATTGTGCCCTTTTCCAAGTAAGTACTGAAGATGCACACAGCTCAATTTGATAAGATTCATGAGATAACCCAGCAGCACATTCATACGATAAATCTGTGAGTTATTCTATGATAATCCACACACACAGTCATGATCCAGCTTGTCACGTCATCAAAATCTCCAAGAGTACAGTACAATCACTATGCTCAGTGCCTCTGCACATTCACAGTGAAAGCATGCTTGGAGCTTATTGTGTTAAAACAACTAAGTGGAAAGCTTTTAGCTTTTTGTATACAAAAGGAGAGATGTTGGGGAAAAAACAGAGACAAGCTTCAAATAAATCCACAAGCTAAGAAAGATGTGAAAAGGCAAGGATACCTAAACTATTGGTTACTCATTATCGCTACATGCAAATGCAAGAGTTAAAGTGGTACAAAGATGAACAGTTATGTACATACAGAAGAGAAAAATGACACCTAAAGCGTTGAAAGTAGAGATTATGTCAACAAACAAAATTCTGAATATTCTGGAAAAACAACCATAGCTGTTGACTGAAAACCAAATTAGCTGCTAAACCACACTTGGTAGCGTACTGAGTGTACGCTGCCAGGCTTTGACACCAGAGAGTTGTCGGGGTGACCAGAGTGAGAAGAGGTAATCAACTGTCCTGAGACAGCCATAGCCAGCTCCAGATGGCTCTCAAACCCATGGAAACAACTCACTCTCCAAAATTTCAACCAGAAGGGCACATGGCTTCTGCTCAAACTTATCAGGGAAGAAACAGAAGAGACAAATGAGAATCAACAGAGGAAATGCATCAGAGCAGACAATGACATTCTCCACACCAGAGCAAGGATGGTCCCAAAGGTGCTGAGGCCCATGGAGGATCCATGTCAGGGCACAGAATTTCCCCTCTCTGTTCTCCTACTCCCATGGAGCTGTGAGCTCTGGCCAATTCATCATAGCAGGAAAAATCCAGTAAGAGCAGCAGAATAAAGTCCTGTACATGTCCTGACATCTCACACCACCGATTGGCTAACCACAGGAATTGTGACTGACTGTGCAATGTGTATTGGAGAACAAGGATAGATTAGACTAGGAATGGAGAAAGAAAGGTGTATGACACAAGATAAGTTTGGGAAAGGGGAAGGAAAGGCATTTCTCTAAATGATTAATTTTCCCCCAGTCAATCATCAGAAGTTTGTGTTAATTGTGTTAAAATTAAGAAAAAAAAAAAATCCCTGAGTTGAACCTGTTCTGCACAGATCAGGATATCAGCCCTTAAACCCATGGAATGATACAGAAGTAAAAAAGCTGTCTGCACAAGCAAGAGAAATGACCTCTTTATAAACTGGAGGATCACTCTGGAGCACCACCTATGATAAATGAAGTTAATAACTCTCAAATTGTTGGTAGATATTTATGACATGAGGTTAATATAATCCTAAAAGAGTTTGAGACAATGTCACATGCCCAAGAAGCTTTCAGCAGAGCACTTTACACGTACGATACATGAAAGTGTGAATGAACTGTGATATCTTTAACCTTTAAACCTGAATCAAGAAGCAAGGTTCAGTTTATGTACTAGCTTCAGTCACAGGTTTTCTTTATAAACTAAAAAAACACCACAAACCTCAAAACAAAACACAACCCCACAAATCACAGATAACTCCTCAGCAGTTTACAGTCCTTCAAATAGGCCTCTGTTTCTTTTCTCTTTCACATATCAGCACAAAAGCTCAAAAGTTTTACTGCTACTTGATCTGCACATGCACAGCAAGGCTTACCTGGCTACTGAGCCAACTAAAACACTCAGCATGAAGTCAACATAGATTTTGCCTCTGGATTTACTATCTGCCTTGGAAAAGGTGTTCAACAAGCAAATATTTAACTTTGTGTGCGTACCACCACAGCTTGCAGTCACATGAATCGGTTTCAGGTGGTAAGTGAAGGAGAAATAACATGCTGTAAGCGCAGAGTCATTGGCCTGCTTCCTCTGGTACTTCAGCCTATTGCCAGAAAATAAGAATTCCTGGTGGTGACTTTTAAAACTGAAGGAATGGAACACACTGTAACATGACAAAGGTAGAACAGTGGAACCAAAATTACAGTATCTTTATAAAACACATTTAACCCCTTGGAATCCAAACCTTTCCAACACAGTTGTTCCCTACAATACACAACTTCTGTACCCTTAAAATTCTGTCTCCTCCTACTGTAACCAATCCAAGCAGGCAGTGCATGAGAATGAGACTAAAGGACCTCAGAGCTTGGTGATGCAGCCAAAGGATAACAGAGACATAATATTCACAGAGCCATCTTCCACAGCCCAGAAGTATTTTTCTGACTACTAGAACTGTATTGCCAATGCAAACCTCTTAAAGGGGACCTAAACTCTATCAGTTAAATGGAAAGAGATCTGGCAATATAATTTTCAACACTGTCCTTCATAGTTATTTACTTAGCTACCCAACACGGAAAAAAGCAATACTGTTTTTTTAGTATTTCAAATTGATCTAGCAGATCAATTTGATTCATTTGCAGAAACTTCTTCAGGAATCTGAAAAAATGAATCTAAGAGCCACATCCAAACACTGAGAAGCCTATAGCCTTCTGTAGTTTTGCATGTGATTAACTGAATATCCCATGCTATTTGCCAAATTGCCATCTGAAAGACATGCATTAATCAGTTAGCTATGCCACTTAATGAAGAATTACCAGTCCAAATTGAGAGAAATTTCTTACATCAACAAATGAAATGATAGTACACAGTCAAGGGAAACAATTTTACTCTCAAATGACAGATTTTCAAGACAAGAACTGTCTTCTGTATCATGTCGCTCAACTATTCATACAACTATATAATATTAAGGTAATTAATAAAAGTAGCAGATACAAAAACTAAGATATAAAAAGATTAAGTGGAAACCTTGCTGGAAGTAAATGAGAACTGCATGTGACTCGTAAAAATGCTAATCAAATTCTTCCAATCCACTGTTAGGTCAGCTCTAGACGTGATGACAACTTGCTGAGGATCTGTTAGTGAGAACCCGGGACTATGCATTTATAGTAGCAGGGCAAGTATGGTAACAATCATCTCTAATCATAATCCCAATGAGCTTCCCTAATATCAGAACACAAATACTTATATAACATCTTCAGACAACAACAAAAAAGAGGATTTAAAAAGTCTCTATTAAAGTAGCTGAAATTAAAAAAAAAAAAAGAGCTAGAAAATATTTATAAGCATTTCTTGGAGTTCAAAGCAAAAATTTGTCCATTACAGAAATACAGGGATACACAGGAGCCTGTATCTTCTGGTCAAATGGTTTTTAGAGACTATCTACAGACAAAAACTAGAATTGAACACTAATGTTCCAAAACATTTTCCAACCTTTATTTTCCAACAGCTTTATTGACAGCACCATCCTCATCTAAAGAACAAACTAAAGAGGATAATATTTGCAGAACCTGCAAGGTTAAAGAACACTTTAGCAATAATAGAGGAATATTTTACATGACAACAGAGAGAGAGGACATGCATCAGCTCCTAAATCAACCTCTGAAGTGGCTGAATCAGTTATTTTGCTACACAGACAAGACAATAGCTTCTCTCTGCATTATGAAAAGAAAACTCCAAGTCTCAGAAGCAGCAGCCTAAGACCATGCCTTCAGGCACTCAAGTATTTTCAACTCAGGATCATCACATACTGCAATCAGGTTTAATTTCGTAATTTTTTTCAGGATTTGACTCCTACACATCCAGTTCCATCCAAAAGAATTCTGTTGTGCCATAGGAAGATGTTCACAACATAAATAGTTCCAACAGCTTACTATTTCTGGCATCCTTGTCAGCCATGACCATGTTCACAGCCCAGGCTGGCAGACAGGAAAACGTGAGCACCTTTGCTGCTACAATAACATCATTCAGTTGCACGACAAACTGCCAATGAGAGTCCATTGAAAGCTGAGCCTGTACTGAGGCTGAGCCACCAGATAAAGAGACCCGTGGAAACAACACTGCTGCATATGTGGAATTTGCCCAATCAAGCAGTCTGACAGTGTCTTAACAGCTTTATTCGTCGAAAAGTGAATGCAACATTCCACTTCACCTTAGTCTGAACCAACTCAAAATCTGCTTAACAAAAGAACTGTTCTTCCTGAGCTTTCATCACTTCCCCGCTGCGTTTTCAGCACCACGAAGCTAGGAAAGTCTGTCCCAAGCCGGTGAACCCATTCATCACTTCTTCCTGAAAGTAGTTAGTTGCAACTTTCAAGATGCCAGAAATTGGGAGCTCTGGAGTACAACACTCAGAGAAAACACAATTTACAAAGCTCTTGGGGCACTGAGAAGCCAGAATGTTCTTCCAGAAGTCCAGCTAGAATTTGCATACTGTTGGTGTGGGAGACATGAGACATCAAACATCCCAACCCTCTGCCTGTCCCGTTTTCACTGTACCAGCACTTACTGGTCACGTCAATCCACCTGCCTCAGCATCCATTCATAGTCAGATGTCCCACACGTCGGATGATGAAAGCTCCAAAGTGCAAAGAGCCATCACACTGAAACTAGCAGTGACAGAGGCATCTCTGACTGCACTCACAGATAGACAACACATTAATGGAGAAGGTCTTTCTCTAAGGAAATGATCAGCTGAGGTTCTTGCTGCTTAAGTTCGTAAGAGCACAGACCCTATTATCCTTAACACCCAAAACAGCCACCAGGATTGGTGATAAGGTGTGTGATATCAAACATATTAAAAGAACTATATTTGAAAATTTTACTTTCATAGGCACCACATTCAAACACAGCAAGGTCTGCTTTGCAGCACCAGGCTTCTCAAACGCTTTGCTGCTCATGCGAGAAGTCTGCCTAAAAGCACTACAGTAGTGACTTCAAAATGTCAATACATTTCTCAGGTTAAGAAATCCCCGAAGCTGCTTGTACCTGAGATTTGTCACAGCTGGCGATGATGGCTTATTTCTTTATAAAACTGCAAATATGCCAAAATGTCTATGAACTACTGAACACCATGAGGATGCATGGAAACATTAAGTCACTGGAGTGTGCAGTATATATTTAAAAAGTCATGAAAAGACAGACTCTGTTCTAGAACAAATTGTAAATTAGTGTTAAAGGCAGCCCATCAATTAATTACAAAATTGAAGAGAAAAGAGGGGTGGGTTCATCATCCATATATTTGCCTCAACTATTGAAAATATGAAGTATTCTTGCAATTCATCTGCTAGGTACAGTTGTGACAGGATCCATTAAGACAACTCTTGGAGAAAATTATGTAATACTCATAATTACTCATAGGAGATACAAACCCTTGGAAGGTCATGAACCGGCCCCACTGTATAGCTTCACCGGATGTTACACTGCATAAAGTGTACTCATGTCTTTACTGCATTTGTTTACTTGTACTCATGTCTTTACTGCATTTGTTTACTTGTTCCTTTCAGTCTGATGAACTCTAGGGGCACTGATCAGACCAAAGGATGTTTTAACACTCCATAACCACTTTACTTCTGAGTACAGAATCATAGAATCAAAAAGCTGGAGAAGACTTCCAAGTCCAACCTCGACTGAATAACACACACTCTCAAAACCATATCACCAAGTGCCACCTCTACTCCTTTTTTGGACACTTCTAGGAAAGGTGACTCCACCTCAAGATTCAGTGCCTCTACCGGATCATGGATATGCTATTTTGCACACTGAAATAGAATTGTACCAGGAGGAGGCAATCATAGGTGACAGCTATTCCTGCTGACATCGATAACGCAAAGCTTCCATCACAGTAGGAAGCCATTACATTAAACACCGTCCAGACACAGAACAAGTTATACACTATTTATTTAATTTTTTTCTCAATAAATATTTTATCTATATTTTAGCTATACTTATTATTACATATAATTATATTCATTATGTATTTCATAATGATATAATTACATTACATATAAAAGTGATAGATTCGGTAGTATTTAGATTGTTTATAAATAATCGATAAATTTTACAAAATTTAGAAATAATTATATTTATTAAAATGTAAAATAGGTATTTATTATATGCCATCTATATGTAAAATATAGAATTTACATGCTAGAAAACTAAGTGCAAATTATACTGGAGAAAGAAAGTAAAATTAACTTTGTTATCAGACTAAATTAGTACAAAATCTAGAGCTGATTTTCCTGCGCATTTCACATGGTAAAACACGCAGGCAGCTGACAGGTTTATGGCATGTGTCACTCGCTCGGAAAACGAAACCATGACAGAAATGGGCGATGCCTACTGGTAGCACCAGCAAACTACAGCAAACAGACCGTACGCAGAAAAACAATCTCCACCTTCCCGAGCTGTGAAGACGGAGTAAGTTTCGTTTCGTGTCACGACAGAGAAAAAGAACCGAAAGGACACGGCAAAGGCGCCGCCAGACGCGGTATTCAAATGGCAGCCACCGCTGCGGGCGGGAAACGACCGGCGCTTATCACCAACACCTTGGACAGCAGAAACAGAGCCACAGAGCCACAGAACCAATCAGGTTGGAAGAGACCTCTGAGCCCCCCGAGCCCGCGCTGTGGCCGAACACGGACCAGCGTGTCAAGCACAAACACCCGGAGCGCGGCACCACCACGCCCGCCGCCGCCGCTCCCCGCGCGGGGGCGCTCGGGGGCCGCTCGCTGCCTTC
>VYXC01012075.1:72296-99332 GCA_013397175.1 Platysteira castanea | reverse complement strand
GTGGCGCGGGACCCGCGGCGCGAGCGGGGCCGCGGGCGCGCTCCTGTCACCGGCGGGCGCGGCCCCGCCACAGCCCGGGCAGCGGCCGGCGAGGGACCGGAGGTGTGAAGTCCCGCTTCGTCTGCCTTAAAACAAAGCGGCTAATTCAGGTCCCAACGCTGTTGTTTCACACAATCACGGAATCTCAGAAACGGTCCGGTTGAAAGGGACCACAGTTTGAAAGGGACCACAGTGGATCGATCACCTGATCCAATCTCTGCTCAAACAGGGTCATCCCAGAGAACATGGCACAGAATTGTGCCCAGATGGTTCTTGAGTATTTCCAGTGGGGGAGCCTCCACAGCCTCTCTGGGCAATCTGTTCCAGTGGACAGTCAGCCACACAGTAAGGTTCTTCCTCGTGTTCAGGTGGAACTTCCCGTGCATCAGTTCCTGCCCATGGCCTCATGTCCTCTTGCTTGGGACCACCGAGGAGAGCCTGGCTTCATCCTCTAGGCACCCTCCTTTAGATTCATGTACACATGGATGAGGTCACCTCTCAGTTGTCTCTTCTCGAGGCTGAACAGGCCCAAATCTCGCAGCCTGTCCTGATAAAAGAGATGCTCCAGTCCCGTAATGATTTTTGTTGCCTTCCACTGGATCCGCTGCCAGAGCTCCATGTCTTGTACTGAGTAGCCCAGAACTGGACACAGAATGCCAGATGTGGTCCCATTAGGGCTGAGTAGAGGGGCAGGACCTTCCTCAACCTACCAGTGATACTGTCTTCCTAATGTACCCTAGCATCCCATTGGCCTTCTTGGGCACAAGGGCACTGCTGGCTCACGGACATCTTGTCCACCAGGACTACCAGGTCCTTCTCTGCAGAGCTGCTTTCCATCAGGTCAACCCCCAGTCTGTACTGGTGCAGAGGGTTATTCTTCCCCAGGTGCCAGAACCTGTGTGTACCTTGGTTGAATTTCAGAAGGTTCTTCTTCGTCCATCTCTCCACCCTGCTGAGGTCCTTCTGAAGGCCTGCACAGCCCTCTGGGGTATCAGCCGCTCCTCCCAGCTTTGTGTCATCAGTTAACTTGCTGAGGAGGCCTCTGTCCCTTCATCCAAGTCATTGGACAAGTTAAACGGTACTGGACCCAGTACTGAGTCTTGGGGGACAGCACTAATGACAGGCCTCCAACTAGACCCTGTGCCACTGATCGTGACCTTCTGGGATCTCCCACTCACTCAGTTCTCAATCCACCTCACTGTCCACTCATCCAACCCTCACAAAAGTGTAGCTGGTTCTGTTTTAAGGTGTCTTAGTTTTGAGGAAAGGATTGCGATGGCATATAGGGGAGGTTTGTAAAACGGTAGAGGTGACAAATGAGTAACAAAAATTCCTGTCACATGCCTTTTGAATGCTTCCAAGGACTGGGATTCCACCACTTCCTTAGGCAGTTTTTTCCAATGCTTAACCTCCCCTTCAGTAAAGAAAGTCTTCCTGATGTTCAACCTGAACGTCTCCTGGCACAGCTTGAGACTATATTCTCTTGTCCTGCCGCTTGTTTCCTGGGAGAAGAGACTGACCACCTGGCTACAGCCTCCTTTCAGGCAGTTGTAGAGAGTGGTAAGGCCTCCCCTGAGCCTCCTTTTCTCCAGGCTAAACAACCCCAGCACCCTCAGTTGTTCCTCATAAGACTTGGGTGCCAGATCCTTCACCAGCTCCATTGCCCTCCTCTGGACACACCCCAGCACCTCAATGTCCTTCTTGTAGTGAGGGGCCCAAATTGAACACAGGATTTGAGGTGTAGCCTCACCAGTGCCGAGTACAGGGTAGACTGTCCTGCTGGACACACTGTTGCTGATCCTGGCCAGGATGCCATTGGCCTTCTTGGCCACCTGGGGACCCACTGGCTCGTGCTCACCTGCTGTCCAACAGCACCCTCAGGTCCTTTTCTGCCAGGCAGCTTTCCAGTGACTCTTCCCAAAGCCTGTGGCTCTGCCTGGGGTTGTTATGACCCAAGTGCAGGGTCTGGCCCTTGACGTTGTTGAACCTCAGCCCACTGACCTCAGCCCACTGATCCGGCCTGTCCAGATCTCTCTGCAGTATTCTTGCCCTCCAGCAGATCAACACGTCTGCACAACTTGGTCCAAAGTGACTGAGGCTTTGCTTGATCACCTGGGTTGTCAGTGAAGATATTAAACAGGACAGGCCCCGACACCGAGCCCTGCGGAACATCGCTTGTGACTGGCCATCATCTGGACATAACACCACCATTCTCTGGGCCCAGTTAGACTACAAGGAAGCAAATTGAGTAGTGGAACTGAGCAGTGTGGAGTTTTGTGAGAATAAAGAGCATTTGTACTACCCAGTTAAGAGAGGAAGGGTCTCTTGGGAGTTTTTATATAGGCTGTGACTCAGAGCCCCTCTAAATGATGACTTGATGAAATTTGGAAGAGTGTATCAAACCTTGTTACTTTATGAGTTCATTAAACAAAATTTTGTTTTACAGTGTACTTGCATTTCTAGCCTTGAGACAGCACTTCCATTTTGGAATGCTAACTGCTTTGGGAAAAAAGAAACTTGATGAACTATTTAATCTAGTTTCAAAATTAATATGGCAAGGAGGAAGGGATGGTTCTACCTGAAATGCAGGCACTTAATTTACATGAAAATAAGTTCCTCATCCTTCAGCCTATCTGCAAGCTGGCTTAAAGAGAGCCTGCAGTTGCAAAGTTTTCATTTTCCAGTATGCATTTTGTTCTTGAACAAAATACTGAGTAATCATTTTCAATCCTTCTGGAAAAGAATTCTTTTCTGGAAAAAGGAAGGTTGTTTATATTTATCTACTGTATTTTAAAGTGAAATATCATGTTATTTTTCAAAATTAATAGTAACAGTAGCATTACCAATAATTTGTTCATCTTGCTGTTTGATATTTCAGATGATGCTCAGGAAAGTTTTCTGTGTGTGTGTGCGCAAGGATTTATTTATTGTTATCCTGCATGTATTTAATCTTTTTCATTCAAGGAGTAAGTTAAATACCTGATTTTTTTTTTTTTGAGGGCAAATATTAACTAAGTTCCAGCACTGGACATTTTTAGATTGTAAATATTCTGTATACACATAATGAAAATAGCTGTGTCTTCACTAGAAGGAGATACACAGCCTCTCTAGTACCTTGTTGCAGTGGCACAGTCTGTTGAGCGCTACTGGATGCTCTGCCTGCATTTGCTTTGTAGGTACAATGCTACAAATTCCAAATGATCCAAGAAAAAGTGCTGTTCCTCCTTAAGGTAACAAAGGTTTTATATGGAAGAAGAGGAGCCTGTGGCATCTTGGATTTAGAACTCTATGGACCTTTGACCCAGCCCGTTAGAAAAAGTACCTTAGTGAGAACCCCTGAAGTGTGACACAAAAGAACATTACTTGAGCCACTGAGGTGTGAAAAAATAGCATCACTATTCAGAAAACCAAACCATCTGAGAGATAGATGAACCCAAATCATAGAATTAAACAATGATTTATCATCATAACATGAAATCTAAGGTAGATGTGAAGAAGTGGGTTACTGAAGTGCTATCTACTATTTTTTTTCATTTGCTTCTCAGTAACTTGACAAAAACTAGTGAGCAACTAAAGTGACAAAATTTACGAAACACAATCCACTTAGTCAAGTTGAGAGGACTGTAAACACAGTCCATGATTCTGAAATACCTGACTGATGTGATAAGAGATTAAAATAAATTTTGAAAAATTGAAGGCAACAGAGAAAGAGATGGTGAAGAAGGGAGAGGGACGTCAAACCATTAGTTCAACCTGCTATTGTCCAAGTAAACTCTGTCAGCTGGGCTTTGTGACTAAAACTCAGGTAATTTCTCACTGTTCATTGTGTACTTCATTAACAAAAATACAAAGCGACATGCTCATTTAAAATCCAATGGAAACAAAGGCTCTGGTAACTACAGATAGGCTATAAATAGTTGTGGGAAGCATGCCTAAGATGACTGGGATGTCCAAACTAAGAAAGTATTATAGTTAGAAGTATAAAAATAGGAAAGATAATCAGAACCTTCTAGAATATCTCACAAAGCAAGAAGAAATGTGGAGTTATATTAAAGAATATGCTGAACTGACAGGAAGATCTAGTTTTCATAAAACGTTTGATTGAACTTCAAAATATGTAATGAGAATGAATAATTTAGTGAGGTTTAAAACAATTTTTTCTTCATATGAATAGCAAGGAGATAAAGGACTAGAAAAATTAAGAATGAAATTATTCCCAGCAGACAGAAAATTGTGTACTTTAGCCTTAGAATAAAACATCGAAATATTACTGAGTAGGAAGAGTTCAAGTTGGAAAACAAGTTATTCCATATCAGATCATTGTAGTTTTCTGCACTGTTTTCCAAAGCCATATTTGGAAGGAGGACACCAGACTAGATGTATTCGTGTAGGATTTAGCCTGTCAGCTCTCCCAGGATTGTCATGGAACTATTTGAGGAAAACCATGGCAATAGCGGGGAATTTCTCTGAAAAGGGAACCAGCAAGAAGCTCTTGTCATTCAATTTTGACAAGGGCAAATTAATGCAGCCAAATATTCAGTGGTCATGAAATAAGTTTGATGGTAATCCACTGCAGCTTGTGAGTCCCAGAGTCAACTCTCTCATGGGAAATTAATAAAGATGTGCAAAGCCTTAAAAACTTTCATCCTCTGTAGACAACGAAACATGAATGATTCTTGAACGAATACATAAGAACATGTATCTGGTAAATGCACATTGGGAGAAAACAGTTTTTAATTTGTGGAAAGGCTGTTGGAGTATAAGATTTATGTCTTCAAGCATTACTATTCTAATAAAACACTTGGTGCTATGATTGCAAAGATTTTTAAGATCATGTCTGAAGAAGTCCCTCTAATCATGCTCTTAAGAGACTGGGATAAAATACATCACTCTCTCCTGTAAAATGTGTAAGACATAGGAAAACTTGATAAATACATTGTCACAGAGAAGGTCCTGCCACATGTGTAGGACTCTATGCTTTTCCATTCAAATTGCTACTGCTGTTCTGTGGTCTTAGCTGAGTGTCTTCCAGGCTTTTTGTAGCTGAGCATCTTTAGTATTTGCTTTTTTTTCCCCTGGAAGGCTGCTTCCTCCCTTTTCTCTTCCTATTGCCTTGCTTTTGACACTCTTTTTTTACCCTTTCCCTTCCCCTGGCTGCCTTCCCCTGAACCGTCAAGGAGTGATTTTATCACCAGCTCCAGTAGCAGTGGCACCATGGACTCCAAGCCAGCCCAGGCAAGCCCAGTTGACTGCTTAGTTATTTGTTCTATGTCTCTGCATGGCATTGCCCCACCCTCCGGATTTTGGGATGGTGACACAGTAACCATTGCACTTTATCACTATGGGCATGTTTTGCCATGCAGAGATTCTTCAAGAAAGTATCACAGAGATTTTGTTGTAGCACTGTAGTGGGTTGACACTGGCCTGACGCCAGGCACCCACCAAAGTCAGTCTCTCACTCCCCTCTGCAGCTGGGCAGGGGAGAGAAAATACGAGTTAATGGGCAGGGATAAGGACTGGGAGAGATCACTCACCAAATACCGTCACAGGCAAAACAGACTCGAGTTGGGGATATTAATTGAACTTATTACTAACAAAATCAGAGCAGGTAAGAAGTAAAATGAGAAGTAAAATAAATCTTTAAAACACCTTCCCCTCAGTCCTCCGTCCTTCCCAGCTCTACCTCCTCTCCTCAGTGGCGCAGGGAGACAGGGAGTGGGATTAGTGGTCAGTTCATCACACACCATTCCTGATGCTGCTCAGGAGAAGAGAGGAGTTGTTCCCCTGCTCCAGCGTGGGGTACCTGCCACAGGAAACAGCTCTCTGCAAACTGCTGGAATGTGGGTCACTTTTTCACAGTGTGCAGTCCTTCAGGCACAGCCTACTCCAATGTGGGTCCCTCACAGGGTCACAAGTCCTACCACAAAACCTGCTCCAGTGTAGGCTCCTCTCTCCACAAGTCCCTAGGAGAAGCCTGCTCCAGCATGGGTTTCCCATTGGTTCACAGTCTTGTTTTAGGCGTCCACCTGTTCTGGTGTTGTTCTCTTCCATGGGCTGCAAGTGGATCTCAGCATCCCTGTGTACCTCCATGGGCTGCAGGAGGGCAGCCTGCTTCACCATGGTTCTCACCATGGGCTGCAGAAGAATCTCAGACCTGGAGCACATCCTTCTCCTCCTTTTCCACTGACCCTGGTGTTAACAGAGTTGTTCCTCTCCCATATTCTCACTCTGCTCTTCTCTGGCCACAATTTCATCTGCACAATAACCTTTATTTTTTCCTTCTTAAATGTGCTATCATAGAGGTTTTGCCACCACTTCTGATCGGCCCAGCCTTGGCCAGTTGCATGTCCATCTTTGGAGCCGCCAAGGATTGGCTCTGCTGGACACGGAGGAATCCTCCAGCAGCTTCTCACAGAAGCCACCCCTGTAGTCCCCTGCTACCAAAACCTGGCCATGCAAACACAATACAAGCACATACAAAAGACAGATGTGATTTAAGGATCTTCTAGGCTAAGCATTTGTGTTCTCAGCACCCCAAATAAAACACCTGAGGAACAGCTTCTGAAGAATCAAACCATCCAGCAGTTGCTGGAAGACATCCTCATTAATGCTGAATTGTCATTCCTTGATTTCTTGTTTATACCTTTAAAATTCTATATCTTTCAAGTTAGTGGTTTTCCTCTTAAAATACCTAAACTTGTCTGAACAGTGCAACCTCTGACTGTGGTGTTCCCTTTCTTGTATTGTGTGACTCAGCTCTGCAGCTTTCCTTATGACTTTCTTACAAGTGATGGCTGAACCCTTGGGAGGGGGAAGAGGACAATCAGTCACTATGCAGCAGTAGTCAAACAGACCCCAATATTTGGTGTCCACTCTGCATTTCAAATGTAATGTAATGTCCATTGCTAATCAAGACCTTCCAGATAATTAGAACTAGTAACTCCAGATGCTCTTTTCCAGGCAGAATAGTGAATGCCTTTCTTTTCAGCTGGGCATGCCAGTTGGCATGCATGACTCTGCTAGTGTTCAGTGTTCTCAGAAGAACCATGTGATTTCTACCAATACAAAGGCATTCACTATTCTAAATCCTTGTAGGAAAAGTGAAATAAAATTACATACATCTTGCTTGTTTCAAAATATTTATACACATTCCATCACCACCTGTCTTTCCTTCTGCTTTGGAGTCTTGCCAGACTGATAAATGTTTCTTTGGAGGTGAAATTGGAGTAAGAGACAATTTTATATGCCTTTTAAACCTTTGCCTTGTCCAAAGGGTTCTTGAGACTAAAATGCTTATCAGGTCACTGCCAATTAAAACTGTGATCTCATGCATGAGATGCTAGGGAAAACACCATACAGACCACATATCACAAAGACTCCTTGTTATTATGAAGCTGTTGATAAGAACTTCTGGAATGGAGGGACAGTGCAGCCAATCATCCTGTAGGCAGACTGGGACTGGTAGACCTTTATGAACCGGGGTTCATGAAAGGTTCACTCTCCAGAGGGCAGTAGCGCACAACAGACCTGGCATGTGTCACATCTAGATAAATCCTGTAAACAGATCAAGTTCTACCAAACAAACCAAAAAAAAGCCTGCAGAATTAAGAGTCTCCTCAGGCTGAGTGATTGGTCTCTGCCAGTCTCCCGATACAGGACTGAAGATGTTAGTGCACTTCCCCTAGATATGACATTGGCTAAGGCGTTGGTGGTCCCTCATCCAGTGGGGACACTGAGGGCTGTGTCTTCTGTGCTTCTTCCCTTTTTTAAAAAAGGAATGAATATCATCAAAACTTTCAACAAGCACCCAAAATGTGAAATCCCAATGAAGATACAATAGTCCTATATGGTGGACAATTTTGGAAGCAAAAAAGGCTCAACAATACATGATTTCATCATACCAGGATGTTTGCACAGCCAAAAATCTGTAGACCGCAAGTATTGAAAAAAAGGTAAATTCCCTGTTCTGTACTACTGCCAAAGGAGGAGGGTTAACTGGCTCTAAAGAACACGTTAAGGTTTCCAGCATTAAAGCAAAACAGTGCAGCCCAGAGAAGAGTGGAAAGATTATATAGGCTCTTCAGATTGTTTGCAGTGCTCAAAATACTTGCATACCAAATAACCTGTAGATAAGGAGTGACTAGGCAATACCCTTGTTCACAAAGTCTCCATTGCTTTACAGTCACTTAGCATGAGAGACCACAGACTTCCTTTTTTACTAGAACATTGCACTGAGGGAGTTGTCCCTGTTAGTGAAAAGGAAATGTCTTCAGCTATTGGCTTTTTCTTCTTACTCTTTCAAAAAAGAAGATTAAAAAAAAAAATGTTTTTTTTTAATTCTACCACAGAAGTTGGAGCAGAGATGAGAACTCCCATTAAAGGCCAAAGTAGGCAAACTTTTGGAAGTCTTGCAGAACCACAGAGCACAAATTGTTATCCAGCTCAGAACTAAAGGCTTGCATAGGCATGCACTGCTGTACATTGGCAAAACCAATGAGAAGGGTTCCGGAAGCCTCATACAAGTGAGTTGAGCAGACACTGCAAAGTTAAAGCCTTAGCAGCCTCAAGTTGCACCAGGGGAGGTTTAAACTGGCTGTTAGGAAAAATTTTTTCACAGAAGGAGTTGTCAAACACTGGAACAGGCTACTCAAGGAAGTAGTTGAATTACCAGCCCTGGAGGCATTTATAAGTCATGAGGATGTGGCACTCAGGGACATGGTTTAGTAGTGGACTTGGCAGTGTTGGGTTAACAGTTGGACTCAATTATCTTAGAAGCCTTTTCCAACCTGAATGGATCTACATGATGCACTCAAGCAATACTCCAAAAAAGAACTACGCCAAAAGCATACCACATGAATCATTGTCAAAGCAGCTTGGTCCTGTGTTCCTAAGAATTTTTTTAAAAGCCATCTATTTTTAAAAAGGTTAAAGCAATTTTTATTCCTCTAAAACCTACAGGAAGATGTTTCTGTATTTTATTTTTCCTCTACACAATGCATGTTCAACAGCAAGGAGAACTAAGGAATTAGTATCTGCTGCTAAAACGATTATCTAGTTCCTCAAAGAAAGTCAGATCAATTGGGTTTTTATGTCATATTTCTACATTTCAGTAAGAATCTATCCTTCATAGAAGCAGGCATAAGAAATTTTATTGAGTATAAAAATACAAAAACTTGACACATTAAACTGTACAAAAGGTACACTAGCACTAAATGAAGTGACTGTATCCATACAAAAGCCAAAATTTACAAATGACTCATACTACTGAAATGTACAGGTGCCATGGTACATTCTCATTAAGACTTTATATTCCCATAAAGAAACAAAACCAAAACCAAGAGCAGTAATTATGTTCTAGTGCCTACTGCCTAAATTTAAAAGCCATATTCCAGAATACAAATCAAAAAGAACTACCTGACTTCCAATATCACAGAGGACACATATTCAACAAGGATTAAAACATTCCCTCCATTCTTAAATAGTGAAAATATATTACCTAGTAAATATTGGCTGATGTTGATCTGTTAGATTGTAACAAACATCCCTAGAGTATTTTACAGAACCTAGGCCCAAATCTGAGGTGGTTCTAAAGGCAGTTTAGCTTCACCGACATACAGACCAGTAACAGAAACATGTTGCCAGTGTTACAAACATGGAATTTTTTTGGACTGTTTTGGTTTCAGATTATTACAATGGCCAGTGCATTAAGGGAAGGCATTGTGATTTTGATTCTTTAACTCATTTTCATTAGGGTTAACATAAAGTCCTGGGAAATGCCATTTATTTTGATTTCATTTAATCAACTGACTATTGCACATGGCAAGGAACCTACAGATGCTAAGAAACACAAGATCAGTTATAGAAGCAGAGACAAACAGGTAAGGGCGAGCCAAGAGACAGCATAGTCCCCAAATAAGCACATACTTTAAAGGAATGTGGTTCTTCTATATGGCTCATAGTTTTGCTACATTAGAAGAACATTTCTTTAGATAAAACGTTAAAGAGATCACAAAAGGAAACAAGTTGTAAAGAGAAGGAACTGGGATGTAGTAAGGACTAGCTTGCTACAGAAAACAAAAGGAAGTGTCTGTAAAGATAAAAGAGGACAACAAAAGAAAGCATAAAAAACTTCCCACCTGTCAGAAAACTTTTCTAGCTGTCAAATTAAAATTCTGGAGTATGGAAAAAGAACAGAAAATTAGAAGCTTTAATAATGTGTATATATATCATAATATATTATTATGACATAATTATCATAATATCTGAAACGAAATACTCATACCAGAGCCGGAAGATTCACACAGTATTAAGGACAGCTGAGTTTTAAACTCATTCTGCAAAAATATCATAGAATTAAGACAATTCCGTTTTTAATTGCAGTCTGTGTTTATATGGTCTAACTCAAGTTTTGTTGTATATCCTAGAGATCTATGTTTCATTCAAATACTGTAGAATTAAGGAGCAACTTCCATTATCTATCACCTGTTAAAAACTTCTAAGCAACTGCAAAATTGTTTTTCTCCTTGTATATTTGAATGTCTGAACTCTAAAAACACCACCCAAATACTTCAATGCTTTTATTAGGAAATACCATCATAAACTATCCAAGAAACAAATCCTGGGTTTTATTTATTTATTTTTTAAACACAAAATTATACACAGAGTAGATAACAAAAAACTACTTTCACATAGCATTGAAACCCTTTCTTCAAAGTATTTGGACCAGAGCTCTCCACACACTAATTTTACTGTTACTTTCCTTAGGAAGAAAAATCAAATAGAGCCTGTCCAACTGGCCTATCAACGAGAATACAGGCATTTTAGACCATTTTGATGTATCTAACATGAACCAAACCTACAACTGATTAGATACACAGCCAGAAGTCATACGATGTCCTACTTAGAGCTTTCTCCGGTACACCTATTCAATAAATTCAGTGAAGCTTCATCTGGGATTATGAGCACCTAAAGGCAAAACTTTTTTTCAAACTACTATGTTTTTCTGGACTATTTACAAGACTACTTTCTAAGGACTAATCATCTTTTCAAGGAGGTTTTAATTTTAAAAAGAATTGCTTATTCATGTAAGAGGGGTCTCTGGGCAGTTTCATAGGTAACTGAATAAGCAGGAGCCAGATATTTACATTTAGTCTTGCTAGTAAAATAAAGGCTTGGGGAGGATGTGAGCTGTCTGTCATGCATGTGCCCTAACTCCATACATATACTATGAAAGGCACAATCTATACTCTAGAAATGAAAGCATAGCTGTTAACATTTAGGAATCTTGCATGTTTACAAAAACCATAGCAGTATTTCAGTTGTCAGTAACCTCTGCATTTGTGTTATCACTTGCTGTTCCATCTTGATGTTCACTCTGCCTTATTTTAGCAGTTTAACTGTACTCCTGTTTGACTGATGTTCCTGGAAAGTGATTTGATTATAAAGAAGAAACAAAATGCAGTTGTTCCACAGTTGTCCTGTCACGCTTGTTTATAAGCATGTATAAGATATTGAAAGTATGACGTGTAAGCAAAGCCTTTTTAAGAAAATGGAAATATATTGTTTAATTCTTTAATGTATTTTATCAACAAAACAAAAAGTTCATAAATACTTCCTTACACTTAAAATCAGTTTCAGTGCTAAACACAGGTAGTACCCATCCTTTTAGAAGGCACCATACCAGAGCTTCAGAAATGCAAAATTTTCATCTTCACCTTTCTAGTTATTAGAGACTTTCAGCCTTCTTTTTATAAGTGTCTAGGATGCTGGTCAAGTCTGACAATAGATCTTCAGACATGAATTCTTCATAGTCTCTGTAAATTTTCAAATTCTGCTCATCAAGGTATTTCTAGAAAAGAGGTACAGAAAGGTTTATTACCTCTATCATGGTCTGTATTGTACTGATTCTGCTAAAGCATTTTAAGCAGTCATTGCACAGGTTAACTGATTTCAGTTAAACACTTTTCTGAAAGACATCTACCACAAGCAGGTTTAACATGACAGGATGTTACTGCTGAAACTTAATGATCAATTCTGATTATTTATACCAAAGGTTTTGTCAACAAATTTAACTAGAATCCGTGGACTCAGTGCAGCAGCTGCATAACTGATACTTCCTTAGAAAGAGTAAGTTCTAATTTCCAAGTGTTTAACTGCAAGTGTCTCTAGAGAGATTTAACTCTGAATATCAAATTTTAGCTTACCGCTATGGATGCTATATGAGTAGCAATCGTTTCTATAAGACGACTCAAGTTACCACCAACTTTTCTGTTCTCTTCTGTTGTTGTTTGCAAAACAACTTGATATCTAAAAGGTAAAGATATTCAGAAGGTCATGTCCATAATTAGAGAATCCCTGGCAATTAAAATAAATCACCTCAAGTCTGATTTATCATCATGTTTAGCCATACTTTTTTTTCTACTAGTATCAATTTGAACCAAGTTAGAGTATACTAACACTCAACTTAAAAAAAGGAGGAATGTATTGTGCTAACTGATAAGAAACAATGCACCTTAGAGTCAGAATACTCTTTCCAGACTTTGAGGTATAAAATGCAGTTGTCGCGTAAGTTTGGAAACAAACTAATTTCCTTGCTACAACCATATATATTAAGAAAAATTACATGGAAAACAGGAGATCTGATACAGCAGACAAATATTCCAGCAAAAGACTGTTGGGGAAAAACATCTTTCAGTTGTTAACTTGTGAAATTTATACACTGACATGGATACATGCTGAAACAACTCTGTTAGGTTCAAGAGAGTATCTTTATCCTTAAAAGCCAAAGTCAACAAGAGGCAAACATTGAAGTTACAAGTCTTACTGTCGTTGGAGATCATGGAATTCATTTGTGGCTTCACTGAGACCTTCATTGACACCACTCTCAAGTAACTGTTTATGCCTTTTTAAGGATTCCAGTTCATTTGCACATTTTTGCTCTTCCTCTTCTGTCTCCTACAGTCATAAGGAAATCAGGGGAAAAAATTGCGTAGCTCAGGAATAATTTGGATTTTTTTTCTTCTATTACCTGATTACATCCTAATGCTTTAATTCAAAATTAACACAAGTCACTCCAAGTTCAGAACTGAAAAAAAAACCCCCAAGGACATCCAATATGCCAAACCTAAAGTTCACATATTTTCAGTATCATCTCCCTCCCTGCATAAGCCTATTCTTCTCTTTATTTCTTTAACCATATTTAAAGGCCTGTGTTGCAGGTATTTTCCCTTCAAAGTTAAACTCCAAAGGTATTGTTTAGATAGTCTAAATAGCTTAGAAATGGCATATCATGAACAACTGCTTCTAGATTAAAAAAGTAAAATCACATTTGAGGGAAAAAATAGCTTTTCCTTTTTGTGTCTGAAAGAGTACAATTCAAAGTAATCATCTCTTCAAGGAGAATGACACTGTTGATGCTATGCAATCCACAAAATCAAACAGAATTCTGCCATCAACTCAACATGCAATTCTGGTAGATTACTGAAACATCATCCTTCAAAAATAATTTTAATACTTAAGATTTAAAAACAGCATTTTAAAAATTACAAGAGGGATTACACGACTGTATCTTATTCTAAACATCCAGTGGGAACTGTGTATTTTATGAGTTACTTTTAGAGAAAGGTACATGGAAGAGCACAGATCAAAAGCTAAATTTCATGTGATTTGAAAAAAATAAGCTAAGTTAATTGCCTTTAGCCAACTTAGCAGGTATTGGCAGTGAAATAATCCTGTTTCACGGCTATAGCACAGGAGTTTGGATTTATAAGAGCATACAGGGTAAACAGTAGCTGAGTTCAAAGAACATTTTTTGCAGGGCACCACAGCCCCACCAAAGCTGTGCTGTCAGAGAAGTTGGGAGGTACCAAAATAGCCACTCAGTTGTTAACAGAGAGGGCTATGTTTTGTTGCTGGACTACAAGTGAGGAAAAGGATAGGGACTGTTCCTGTGCTGGGAAATGAAGCTAAGGCAAGCAACAGTTTCAGATCATTAAAATATTTAACACGCTTTTGGTCAATCAATGTTTTCCTTAGTTTTTACAGAAGCTGAATAAACATGTTTACTAAAAACTGTAAATGTATTTATTATATACAAATTGATTAGACAAGGCAGATTCTCTTAATCCTAACATCTCCTTCAAGCACATGCTCTGAGACATCCTGACGTCAGATGATTGCTTCTGCTTTTATTACTGGAAGCAGTAATTTACAATTTACAGGATCTGCTACAGTATGATGCCAGATTCTCTTACAAAAAAGTGAAAACTGATTCACTTAAGGTAGCAGTCAAATTGCTTTTCTGAAAAGAATGAAAAAGTCCTGTAAGAGGAAGGGAAGAAGGCAAAGGCAGAGGCCCAAACGAAAATGCAAACCAAAAACTTATCTATAAATACAAAGATTAAGGATAAGGATATCATTAAGGATAAGTTGTCATCAACCTATAAGAAGTTCTACCTTAAGCTTCTGATGGTAAAGATCATCCAGCTTTTCAGCTTCTTCTGTGAGCATTTTCACACTGCGTTTCTTGTCCTCTACCATTACATTCACCTAGGATGAAAATATAAACAAGGAAATACAGTTCAAAAAGAATTCCAACATATAAATCCATGCCATCACAAACAAAACCAGGTAGCTCAGAAAAGAAATTAAACTAGGCTAGGCTGGGATGACATTAACTTTCTTCATAGCAGCCTGTATTATTCTTTGTTTTGGATAAGGGGCTAAAACAGTGTTGGTGACACACCAATGTTTCAGCTATTGCTGAATAGTGCTTGCATGGCATTCCAAGGCTCTCTACGCCTCCCAGCACCCCTCACTGAGTAGGGTATGGATAGGCAAGAGACTGGGGAGGTACACAGCCAGGCCAGCTGGCCAAAAGGACATTCCATACCACATAACATCATGCTCAGCAATAAAATCCAAGGTAAAGATAGAAGAATGGGGAAATAAAATTCTTCCTCTTTCAATCCATCTCGAACCCCATATTGCTAAAAATCTTCCTGATGACAATTTGTCAGTAGTGGTAAGCCACACAATCGACTGGAATGGGCAACTTACTAAAAACAAGTATTTCCAATGTTTATGGTCAAATACATGTAAGCTACATAAACTTTAATTCAGGGAATACACAGTATTTCAACCAACAAAGACCCCAATTCTTAGAAAAACTTCTAGGTTCCATCACAATTAAAGCAGTTTTCTCACAGCTTCTCCCCTGCTACTTGTCCTCAGAAAAATCCCAACCAATCCAACAAACCAACCCAAACAAAAACTAGCCCACCACACCACACTTCACCCATGCAAAAGGTTGAATGAAAGCAGCAGATAAGGTTTTAGGGTTGGTATTTAAGCCCTGATCTTCATTAACCAACACACCTGTTCCAAAGTATCTTCCAAAGTAATTTTCCGTTGAGTAGCTTTACTAATTTCTTCCTCAGTCTGGTTGATGATCTCCATGAGGGGAGCCTGTAACATGCATACAAGAAGATCTGGCTAATGCGATTTGCTTATTTGAACCAAGATGCGCCCCAGTACATCTTTTCCTTCTATTTTTATTTAGGCTACTGTATTCTCCAATACCAAATTTCTTTCATATACTAGAATGTCATTATAGTGATTCATCACACAAGCTTTTCAATGACATTTCATTGTGAGATTGAGAGACTTTTCCAGCATTTCCAAAGAAACACATTTTTTCTGTGAGTGGTAAGCAAAGCCTTTAGTGTTGACTCTACTTACCTTAATCTGAGTTCTGTATTTGACTAGGCAATTTGGTCCCGCCTCAGGATTAAATTGAATCTCAAAGTCGTGGCCTCTGGAATTCTCAGCACTTACTGGAATTAATTTCAGCTTTCGAGCCAGTTTATGATACTCTGCCAGTTGCATTTCGATCTGCTCAGAGGAGAGAAGGGCAGAAATAATAGAAGAGATACAAGTGAAAAGCTTTGCAAGAGGTATTCATATAGTACTTTAAACAAGTTCCTGAGTTGCTCTGTATAGACATGATTCCTTGTTACACCACAGAATTCAAGAGCTGTATGTAATGCCAGTCCAGCAGTTTGCTGGCTTGGGTACTGTTTTATGATTCTTTCAGACTTTGCTCAGCGAGGTTTCTCAGTGTATGTGGCTGACACTGAATGCTTTCACCCATGGTTTTCCATATTCATCTGCCATAATTTTTCCCACCTCAAGTTTTTGAGAATTAGCTGATAGGGAAATAAAAGCAAGCTAGAAAATAGCACTAAACCAATGATCAGTCATGTCAATATGCCTTCTCTCATTAGTTTTGACAGGAAATGCCATGCAGCCACACATCCTTATAACAAACTAACTTGAGCATGCCTCTACACAAAGCTTATTAAATGCTCTAATTTCTAATTAATGAGTGCTATTTATATGCAAACACTAAAGAACCCAAGTTTTTTTTCCAGTTTTATGTGAGTCTTACTTGCACATGAGGAATTTAAGTTAATACAAGTGCTTGGTAAAGGGTAACCCTGCCAAATAAATTTGAGAGTTTTTTCTTTAGTTCTCCATCTAGCAAAGCCGAAGCTTTTAAATCCCATCACTTACAGGACTATATCTTTTTGTTCTGTTTGAAGGGATTGAACTTGGACCATGAAAGATGTTACAACTTCTACATAAAGGACTAATTTGGCCCTAAATGCATGCAAAGCTATTGATTCAAATTCACTAGTTTTGCCTTACTTCCTTGCTATGAAATATTAACATCAGCCTGAAATTTCTTGTGTTATCAAAGGCATGCTAATGTTATCAAAGCTGTTAATGCTATAGCAGTGAGAGCTAACAGTGCTGCATATTCTAGCTACATCTCCTACGATGCAGAAAAAAAAATGAATACATTTCCATTAAGCACAAAACAGAAAAAGGGCAAAAAAAAAGAGAAACGTTTTTCAGATATATTGTAAACAGAGGCCATTCTTGTCAGTTTTGCCTGGTTAGATACATGTATGGTGGTGTTAGATTATTTAGGAAAGAAGTTAGCAATACTCCAATTTTAAGCTTGCATCATGAAAACTGACAGCCACCTCTGAGTGTAGTGGGGTTTTCACATACCGCCTCTTTATTCCTAGCATATTTTAGCTCTTCATTCCACAGCTGATGTTCTTCTGCTTCCACTTCCTTAGTCAGCTTGTTAATGGTTTGCTGCAACTCATTTCTCTCATGATTTATTCTCTGAATGTCCGCAACGGAGTACTTTTGGTTATCAAAGATGTGCTGGAGCCGGGCATTCTCCTGCTTCATTGCTTCTACTTCCATTTCTAAGTTTACAAAACATTCATGAAATGGACATAAAATACCAGCCTATATACTTAAACCTAACCTCTGTATTTTATGAGTAAATAATATAATTATTTATTATGTATCATTATCATTTCATTACTCTAGTGTACTAACAGCTACTAGACAAAACAAATCTTTATTAGCAATCCATTCCGGAAAGTTTATCTGCAGCATCATCATACTCCAAGTATCTTGCTCTGTCCTCAAGCTAAGAATTACAATTATTTTAAGATTATTTCCAGCTTCACTGTGCTGACTGTGATCAAGGCCTTCTTACCTGTTGTCTCAACTTCATCATTAACACTTTCCATTTTTTGATCAAGGATGGCTATATGAGATTCCAGATTAGCCAAATAAGCCTGGTACTTCTGGACGTCTGCTTGAAGAGATGATTTCACGTTTCGCAGCGTTACTCTACGATCCTAGGAAATGGAGGAAAACAACAACCACTCTTCGATTACTATAAAATAATGACTTCACTTTCCAGACACGACAGTAGAGCAGTTGGTCAATATCAATACCATGAATATAAAACTAAAGAACTTTAATAATTTTTTATCTCTGTGACAGCTGAGTCAAGGGAAACACCTTTCAATTAACAGCATAGAAGGCTAAAAAAGATTCTTGCAGCATTAAGTCTCTCATTTGCATTAGACTCTGCATTTAGAAAATTCTTACTAAAGGTAGTTCACAACTTAAGTGTAATAATGTACAGAGGGCAGATAAAACTAGGGCATGGCAAGCTGGGAATACACCCAGCACATTTTGCTAAGTTGGCAGGAGTCTGAGTTTGCCACCTGCATAGCCACTAACCCATGTTTAAACTCATGATGCATTAAAAGCAGAATCCAGCTTTTCAAGCAAATCATTTTCCCTAAAATATATTGTTACCACTGAATCCCATGCCTCATACCAACACATTAAGAAAAAATAACATTGAAATTTTATTTAAAAAAAAGTGGTTCAAGCATTTTATTAATATTTCAGTTACTACAAGACCTTATTATCTGTAAATATCTGCAAATTATCAAACAAATAGTGACTGAAGACTCTACAGAAAATGCCTTGTTCTATAATGGTATAGAGTTTGTAAAAATCTGTCCTAATTAAAATCTCAAAGCACTGAAAATAATTTTCCATTTGTTATGTATCATAAGTATCTTCATTCAGAAATGGTCAGTAATATAAAATTCAACTCCACCATAAAAACAGAGACACAGTTTACTAACCGGCTCGCTTTCCTTTTCCTTTTCTAGTCTTGCAATCTCTTCTTGAAGTCTTTTGTTTTCAGCTGCCAAACTTTCCATCTGGAATTCATCTATATTAAATAAATCCTCTAGGGGAGAGGGGAAAAGAGAGTGAGGTTACAAATTAATCTCACTTACTCTCACCACCTGAGTATCCAAAAGTTAGCTTCAGCACAGTAAATACCCATTATCTGGACAATTACTTTACACTAAAGAAATAACTAAAAACAACCAAGAAACCCATCAGAAAAACCTTTCATTAAAATGCAACCAGGCAAAAACCCCAAAACAAACAAGAAGAGAAATGGATTTCTCAGTCCTCATGTCAAAAACACTTCAAAGTCACTCCTATGAGTTAAACATTTCCAAACGCTCATGCAGTCCACACCATAGGATAGTACACAAGTCAGACTACCTTGTGAAACTAGAACAGATCACACTTTGTTAACAATCTCTTTCTTATCCATATACTTCCTTGCCTCTTGAGACATCTTTTCCCTAACTTCACTTAGCCTTTGCCAAACAATGGGGTGATTATTTTTTCCTACTAATATCCAGTAACAGTGTGGTAGCTTGTTTCCTCTCCAGCTGATGGCTCCAGTTTGCAAACAAAGTGCCCTTATTCCGGCTTTTCACAGGAGAGCAAAGAAAGTAAGAAATGTTTTTCTTCCTTGTTCTCAAATTCTGTTTGTATTTCTGTAGGTGGTGAAATGAGTAGTCAAAAAAACCAAACAATTTTCCACCTCCCTGAAGACAAACAGGTGCATCACTGAACCATATACAGGAACCCTCACAACAGTTTGGAACTCTTGCAGACTGTTTTCAGAGCTTTCAAAAGCTGAACTTCCTTACTTATCAGGTGTGCATCCCTCTGACAATATTTTTCTTTTTTTAACTTGTTAACTTTGTTGACAGACACAAGAGTCATCTGCATAGATGGAATTTGCATCTGAAGATTTGTATACTGGTTTTCTGCCACAAAGCCATTAAAAAACAGGTGACACAGCAACAGCTGATAGCAGATCATGACCTATCCATCTGTACTGGTAAAAATATATTAAAAAAGAGAGAATTAAGTTGAAGTAACTGAAAGGTACTTAGGAATTTAGAGTTCCCTTATCTCAGATCACTTTTACTTGCAAATTGAACAAACTGATGCTAGGAGAAAAGAAACCAGTAACACAATTGAATATTAATTAAAACTTGAAAACTTACTTAATTTTGACTGCACTTCAGCATCCAATTCCTCAAAAGTATCTCTCCCTTTCATGAAAAGCTCATAACATTTCACAGAGTAGTCCATGAAAAGCTGAAAACAATTAAAAAATCTTTCATTTCAACAATTCCAAGGCCTGTAAAATATCTGGATAGTCTAAAGCTACTCAATCAGTGGAATTAAACAGACACAAAAAATATTTTTCACTGTTTTGATTGTACTTCTGTAAAATTCAACTTTTTTCCTGCCTTTGAACACAGAAGGTCAACAGATTATATTCAGGCAGAAGGAGTCATCTATAATTCACATTAAGAAAAGTCTGGAAATGCTATATTTTTCTGGGATATTTAACAAGGATTGTAGGTACAATATTTAAGAATTTTTATCTTGATGCATATGATTCTCTCAGGCTAGTTTATGGAAACTGTAGATCTTAACAGACCTCTTCAGGAAATATAATTCCAATCTGCAGATGTCAAAGAACTAATCTAGAATAAAAGAAAGGTTACCTAAAAAGAATTTGTTAGACACTAAGTTACAGATGTTTCAGAAGCAATTACACCAGTATTGTGAATTTTGTATCAACATATATGCATAAGTGTCAGTGTAGAAGAACATATTTAGTTTAAAAACATTTTTACTTGCCAACCATCAGGTTGTAACCTTAGTCCAAAATTATGATTTAACTTGACTTTTGCAATTTTCTAATTAAATGTTTTAGCTTATAATGCAACCCCTTCCAAACACCTGTTGTGAGTTAACACTGAGTTAAATCTGAGTAGTACTAATAATCTATGAAAAATTAAGAAGAAAGCAATCTGTTGGATTTTTAAGCGCCTGAATTACATTGCCACCCTATTTTGTGGCTCAGAAATAAATCATTACAACCAATTTTTACATAGTAAACTGAGTAGATATTGGCAGAAGCCACTATATTTACAATTAAGTCACTGTCTTTACACTGCACTGCTGTTAACTTCCGAAGTCTTGAGTGCTAAAGCAAAATATATGAGAAGCTCTACTAAAACAATAAACAGCATAATGATTCCCTTTCTCCACAAAGGAGAACTGAAATGGTAGATACTTGGAGAATAAGGCATTTCTGTTTAATACCCAGTCTTCATCAATAGACTGGCCATGGTACCTGCTCAGGAAATAGTCCATCAGGCTTTTTATATAATGCTACTCTACTTCCTAGAAAGCATTGTGAATATAAAAGGGAATAGAATCTATAAATACATGACACAGCAATCTAAACTATTTAAATTGTGTTGTTACAGCACAAGGCAAAATTCAGGTGAGCAATTCTGATTCTAATTTGCTTTTTATGGTACCTTATTATGTACAATTCCATCATCCGTCTCTCCTCCCCAGCTCTGTCCTTCATCGAATGGTTGTGCATTTTCCCTCATCGCAGTGTACAGCTGGAAAGCAGAGGTGTACACACAAAGAGCAAATGCGAAGACATCCATTAGTTTTCATATTGGTTTCATGGTTAGAAGCAGAGTAACACTAGATTAGGATTTCAGCAAGCAGGTTGTAATGAGCCTGTGCTTAGTTGATTAAACACACCGGTAATGAGGCATGAACTGGACAGTGAACACTGCCAAATTGTCTTGTGTCTTTTCAGCAAAAAAGGACAGGATTTTCATGAGTGCTCAATTCAGCAGTGGTGGACTTCTGTCACAGATTCCAAATTTTGCTCAGACCTGAGCTGGCAGCAACAACAGTTACCACTACTAAAAAAAAAAACCTAAACCAAAAAACCCCAAAATTAAATAAAAACACCCCATCCAAACACAAAACTCGCTACTCTGTATAAGAATCACAGGACATTTGAATAATTTCAATTGAAAATTCCATCCTTAGACTTCAAATTTAGGAGAGAATGGCAGATGTCACAACATTTGCACAGATATATTCAGTGATTATACCCATTAACTTCTCACATTTAATATATGTATAAATCAGCATCTCCCCTTTTTTATACATGAATTTATTCAGTGCATACATTTAAAGAAAAAAATTATCATAATATAACATGAAAAGCTCCATGTAAAAATTACTAAAACATAACGCTAAGGGTCAGCTCCTAGATGACAGCTAAGAACATATACCTTTTTTTTATATATATGTTAAACAAGGAGATTTGTAGAAAATATTTACTAGATCTGTATTGAAACTAACATTCCAGCCTGGAAGGTGGAAATATTTATCTTGAGACAAATGTTACCTTGACACAGTCAATTAACCAAACCAAGGCTGCCACAATCTGAGGCCAGGTGTGTGGTGCTCCCACGGTGTACATGGAGCTTTTTGACAGAGCAAAGGGGTACCTATAAGGCCAAAGAAAATGCATTTTTCATAGCTGTGGCAAATAGTGATGAAAACAAACCAGCACATTTTGAAAATAAAGAAGCACGTTTTTATATGTAGATGAAGGCACAGAAGGAAGAGCAAACTCAACTGTACATCAAAGGAAATAAGTCAAGTTCCTACAGCAATATTTTATTCAATTATCATGGGTTTCTCATTCTGTGATTCATAGAATATCTTGATTTGAAAGAGACCCCTAAGGATCAACAAGTCCAACACCCTGCTCCTCATACAACTGCCTACAACTAAACCATAAGATCAAGAGTGCCATCCAGATGCTCCTTGAACTTTCAAAAGACAACTTAAAGTGAGTTGTCAGAATTAGTAATTTTATCCAGAATTACACTCTTGGTGCAGCAGAGTGTAATCCTTTTCAACATTTCAACCTAGGTCAGCAGTTTCAAATGTTACAGATTAAAAGAAAATTTTATTAAAGTGCTGAGAAGTGAACAAAACATTTACACCTACATTTAAGGAGCCCTGGCACTTTCACACCATTATGGGTTCAAATCTACAGGAGTAAAATACACTCCTTTGTTTTTTTTTTTTTTTAAACAAGACTGAAAATTCACAGTTATCAGCAGGCAGAGGATTTCCTTTCTTGGGAAGTGTTGGGGTGTTAATGATTTCAAACACTGAACAAATTCAGCAATAAACCACTCAGCTACTTAGTCATTTTTGTTATTTCCACACACTGCTTTGGAAGCAGAATGAGAAAAATTGAAGGAAAGCATATTTTAAACTAAATTAACTTAATCCGAAATTTTAGTTCTTAGATTCTAACAGAACGAACAGAAAGGTCTGTAAAGAAAATTGTGTCTTGTCTTTCAAACTTTTATACAAATAATCAATTAAATTTTACATTACAAAGCAAGATTCCAAGAGCTTATAGTTCTGCAAGTTCAAATATAAAATGTATAGTAGACTTGGAAAGTCAGAGAGTAAACCTAGAGCTAAACAAAAGTAAAACAAAACAATTACAACATTGTGCTTTTAGAGTCTCATCTGAATAAAGAAACCTATCCATTCTCCCACAGCATATCTATTTAGCCCAGGAGACTAACAATAATCATCTTACCCAAGCTCTTTAAAAACTTTGGGGATTTCCTCTTCAAATTTTGAGTCAGGCAGTTCATAAGAAGGGCAAAGGAATCTATATATAAAGATGAAGATTTTTAAAAAGTCCTTAACTGATGGAGATTGTAGAGATTTCATGGAAACATTAGGAGCATAAGCATTCTCAACGAGGAACTGTGGAAAAAAAAAGGAACGCCAATCACTAAATAAAACTTAAGATTTGAAACCAAGAGAAAGAAACATTTCAATTAGTACATTTCACACCTCATAACATAAAGGCAGAATAAGTTAAAATGTTACCTCACAAAGCTTCTTGATACATTGTTGGATGAATGCCTTGTCATGAAGGGGCCTGGGATCCTTTATCTTTTCTGTCCCGAAGACATTGTACTGGCTGTTGCGTGACCCTCCAGCCCCACTTGCTCTAAGAACAGACAATAAATACAGGTCTTGTAACAATACATATAAAGAAGAACTCTCTTAATGTTTAAGTCACAACAATAGCTATTTTTATGTTTACATTTGTTATGCAAAGTGATACTTGAAGTTTTCTCTTAATTAAAGGTGATTGGAAAAACATCATCAGCCTGGAAGCCACAAGTCACACGTACAATAAAGGGATTACTGCATCCTAGATGAATACTTGCTTCATTTTATTGAAAGAAATAACCTTTTAGAGAGCAGAAAAATACCCCAAAGACTAAGAAAAAATCATGTCAGTGACTGTAAATAAAGACTAAAATATTTAAGAAATATTTAAAAGGCATAGACCCCTGCAACATGGGGGTCTTATGAAAGAACATACCCACAATACAGAAGTCATGAACTAAGCAGAAAGATTAGATTTTTGGAAGGTTTGTATCTTAGAGAGAAGAAACTAAGGCAGAGTATACTACAGATGTCATTCTTCCTTAAACAGGAAAATGCATTGAGATACTCTTAACGTCTGCAGTGCACATCATTCCCAAGAGGGAAAAAAAAACAGCTCCCAGAGCAATTCCTACTCCACAGCATTATTGTTTAGTGATCAAGGACCGGAGGAAGGCAGACCTGAAGGTCTCCTTGCCTCAGCTCCATCATTCCCTATAGTGAAAGTCTGTCAAGAAAGAAAAATGCCAAAATTACGTAGGATCATTTTTGTTTTAATTTACAGTGCAAAGAATGAAAGCTATCCATACCCCTTCCCAAAACAGCTGACTTTTCTTTCTGAAGCTCCAGATGTGGGTTTGCTCATGCTCAGCTTCCCAAAGGTGCTTCTGTCCTTCCTGAGGAATAGAGAGAAGGATTCAAGTGACTGTTTCTACCAATTCATCTTTTGCTCATGCAAGAACTATACATGCACTTATATATTCCTAAGCACCTTCATCACAGCAACGTCTCAGAAAGGTCAACTGATGCACCCAGCCACCTCCCAAGAAACATGTAAGAAAGTGTTACCATTTGAAACATGACACAGGTACACAAAAAGGTTAAAGGAAGTATTTTTGCAAAACTAGAGCACTTATGCAAACATCTCTGGCTGCAAGGAGCCTTCTTTTCACTGTTTCCATTTTTTCCCTCTGTTCCTACTCAAACACACCATGATAAATCTCTTCAGAATTAGTTTTATATACTTATTTTTAGCAACTTGGCCAGCAAGACTTACATCTGAGGTGTTTGAAGACCCATCTTGTTGTTGTCCTGCACTCTTAGTGCCATCATAGATTGCCGACTGCTGTTTCCAGCAATACTTGAGCTTCGCCTCATTGTGACTGAGCTGTAAATCACAGTCCCTCAGTACTAGAAAATTCAGGATCTAAGGGTATTTCCTTTTCTAAAAGGCACAATGATTTTCCAAAGGCTCAGAATAAACAAGTAGACCTGTACATTGGACCAAAAAAAAAAAGAAAAAAACAAGAAAGAAAAAAGATTGATTATGTTATACTCCAGAAATATATAGGAGCAGCCACAGTCTTTTAAATCAACTGTTTTATTGATGAGAGTGTCAGTGCTTATTCCAAACCTACTGTTTTGCCCTTCTTTATGTTTGGTCACTTCAAGCCTACAGGTTCCAAAAGCAAAAGAGCTTGAGAAATTTTTCAGTTCAGTCCACTGGGAAGAAGGCCACACTACCACGAGGGCTGTTTACAGCACTTCAGTGATGCGTGAGCTCCGGGGCTGCTAAGTCTGAGCCTACCCATTTCAATTGCAAATGATCTTCCAGTATCATAGCACAGTAACTGGAATACCTATTCTGAGATAATATTATGGCTCTCTTCAGACTATGCATGAAAAATATAAATCAAACTGGAATATTGATACCATTGTCCCCACAGTGGCACTAAGGGGGAATTTGAAGTAAACAGAACTAACTCAGGAAAAAAAATGCCAGCTTCTGCCCTCTACAGAGATTCTATTTTATTTGTGTGATGGACTTAAATGACTGAATTATACCTAATACCCCCCTTCCATTACAAACATTAACAAAACACATTATTAATACAAACTGTGTTTCATTTTGCTTCCAGTTCCACTGGTCACAAATGACAACAGAAGTTTAGCTCAAGCTCAAATCATAGGGCAGCATATTCATGACCTCACTGTGTCTGGGGAAGAAGCTTCATTGTTCCATTACTTTCACTGGGACCAACCACAGAGAGACTGAATTTTCACAAACATAGCAAGTGATTAGCTTCTAGAATCACAGAGTCAATTAGGCTGGAAAAGACGTGCGAGATCATCAAGTCCAACTTATGACCAAACACCACCTTCTCAGCTAGACCATGGCACTAAGTGCTACATCCAGCCTTTCCTTAAACACTCTGCCACCACGCTGGGCAGGTGTGGTGGTTCTTTAAGCAACCTTAACACACTCATTCACGACAGTAGTCCAATCTAGCGTATAATCACCCTTTCTGTGGAGGAATTCCTCCAACTAAGCCTGGCGCAGTTTGAGACTATGTCCTCTTGCTTGCTCCTTGGGGGAAGAGGCCGACCCCCACCCGGCTACACCCTCCTTGCAGGTGGTTCCAGAGTGATAAGGTCCCCCAGAGCCTCCTTTTCTCCAGGCTAAACAACCCCAGCTCCCTCAGCCACTCCTCATAGGTCTTGTGTTCCAGACCCTTCACCAGCTGTGCTGCCCTTCTCTGGACACGCTCCAGCACCTCACTGTCCTTCTTGTAGTGAAGCACTCAAACCGGACACAGGACTCGGGTGTGGCCTCACCAGTGCCGAGTACAGGGTGACTGTCACTGCCCTGGTCCTGCTGGCTACACTGGTGCTGATAAAAGCCAGGACGCTGTAAGAGCAGAGTTCGAGCAGAGATTTAAGAGCAGAGTTTGCCAGAGCCAATACGCCAGCAGGAAAAACAAACGGTAGAAGCGCGGCAGAGCTGGGCGCAGCTCCACCCACTCGCCCTGACAGCGCGTCTAAACCGTACCGAAGGCGACCGGGGGACTGAGCAGCGAGGCCAGCCCGGGACTCACCGCCGCCTCACGGACACTGGTCCTCGTGGCTGAGGAGGTGGGGGGGCTGGCGGTGCCGCTCCCCGCAGAGCCCGGTCACTGTCGCTGTCCCCGCCCGGCCGTTACCGCCAGCGCGGCCGCCGCCGCCTCCTCGCAATTTCAAATCCGCCCGCCCACACGTCACCCAGCGCGTCACGCGGAACTGCGTCACACGGAACTGCGTCACGGCGGGGCCGCGGGCTCAGGAGCGCGGGAAGGCGAGGGAAGGCGGGGCGGTGGGAGGTGGGAGGCGAGGGCAGGCGGGGCGGTGGGGCGGTGGGAGGTGAGGAGAGGC
>VYXC01012075.1:0-72254 GCA_013397175.1 Platysteira castanea | reverse complement strand
AGAGGCGGGGCGAGGCGGGGCGAGGCGGGGCGAAGCGGAGCGAAGCGGAGCAGTGGGAGGTGAGGGGAGGAGGATCCCAACCCCACCCCCGGAAGTGCCCTGAAAGGGCCATGGCCGTACGGAGACATGGAGGCGCCCGCGGTGAGTGTGTGCTGGGCGCTGCCGTGCCACGGTGAGCCCCGGGCTGTTTTCCAGCAGCCGAGAGTTTTTCTGGGTAAAAGCTCGAGCTCTCGGTCACTGTATGCCCGCGGGAGTGGGAGTCGGCGCCTGGCCTCAGCAGCGCTGGGGCCGCGGCTGGCCTGGTGCCTGTATTACTGTATCATTACGCCTTCATAGTCATCCATGTCTCTATATGTATATATGGTATATGTATATGTGTGTGTGTATAGATATGGTGTATGTACGTGTATATAGTATGTATATGTGCGTATATCTAGAGCGTGTATATATATAGAGTGTGTGCCTATGTATAGTATATATACGTAATCTATATAGCATGTGTGTGACGTATATAGTATATACACGTGGTACATACAGATACGTATGGTGTGTATATACAGTATATGTATGCATACATACTAGTCATATAGTCATAGACATAATCAGTGTGTCACAGTGTTTTCTAACTTGTTAAAAAGAGTCAGAGCAAGTGCACACTGTATAAAAGTATATAAAAAAGTTATATAAAATTTGCTTACTGTAGAAAAAGAAGTGGTGTAGGGATGAGCATAATGGGGAAACCAGCTGAAGTCAGAAGTTTCAGCAGTGTATCCTGTGTGTGTGTGGAAATGCCTACCAGAAGGTAGGTGCTAATTTATTAAACAGTGATAATTCTGTAAAATGAATTCTTATAAAAATTCCCACAGGAGGAGGTTGCTCTGGGAAGTGCATATGGTTCATGAAAGCTGCGGTGTCAGGGAGTTGATTTTGCATCCTGAAAAGGGGACTTATGATGTCCGTGGTACATCGTCTGACTGCGGGATGGCTCGTGGATCATCTCTCTTTCATCAACCAGTGCGGCTATGAGATCTGTGACTCCTTTGCACACCCTGGTGGTGTCACTTGCAATACTTCTGTCACATTTACTGAAGACTCTCACTGTACTTCTTTTGCTGCCACCGTCTCATCAAGCGATTGTCCTACTTATGATCCTGGAGATGCTGTAGAAACAGAAGGTAAAACAGCAAAAATGAGATACGTGTTTCGGGAGGAGTTCTTTGATATTTCTAAGCCCCATATAGCTGCAGCTCCTGAGGAGCAGCTATGTCAGGGATGCCCTGAGGTGAGTCTGACAGAAATAAAGGCCAACAGTAACACAGAGGAATACCAAGAAGGAGCAAAGAGTGACACTGGAGATTCTGTTGCCACTCCTAGGAAGGTATGTTCTCTGTAACACAGTAAATTACAATAATCCCTTGATAAATAATATACTGCTAACATTTTTTGCATACCTGAGTCTTTTGAGGTAGTGTAGAAGGGCGGTAACTTTTGAGGATATTCTTGTGTCCGTTATGTGAGTAATGTGCATTCTTTGTCTCATAAGCAGTGGATTGCTCCCAAAATCTCCTCACACTGCCTGAAACTGGGGTAGCTGTTGAGATTGTGCAGATTAGCAAGTTGGAAAGGACAGTATGAATTTACTTTCAGTGTTGTTCAGTACTGTTTCATGTGGACAAAAGAAAATAAGAGTTGCAGGTCTAAACCAATAAATGTAATCATGAAGGCATAGTTAATTTTTTTCTTTTATGGGTAAACTGCACTTGGCAGCTGAAACTTTCAGTATGGGCCCAAAGGAGGCATAAGTACAAAAACTGTGACATGCAGTAGGTACCTTCAGATCCAGTTGCCATGAATAACTTAACACAGCTTTAAGCCTACGTACCTTGGGAATGCCTGCAGCAGCGTAGGTATTTTCAGATCTTTTTGCTTGCTATTTGACTTGTACTTGTGGTAGAAAAAGAGATGGAAAACTTCTTCTGCTTTTAAAAGGGTTAATTTGTAATTCAGGTATGTTTAGGGGTTTTTTCCTTTATTTCATCATGGAATGATATGGATTTTTTTTTGGTTGTTTGGTAATTCTGCAGAAACGTAAAAGGAAATGTGTATTCAACCAAGGTGAACTGGATGCTTTGGAATACCATTCAAAGGTAAGTTGCAAAAAAATGTATGTTTTGCAAGTACATGATACCTGACTTTGGGCATGTGCAGAGTGGAGGGCATGGTTGCAAACAAGTTCTGTTCTTGTAGCTTGTTCCACTGGTGCAAAGAAGGAAAGGGAAGGGAAGGTCAGTCTCTCGAATCCTGAGGTGAATAACTGCTTACAGAGTAGATTTTCTGTGTAGATACATGTGAAATTGCACCTGAGACATTACAAAGAGCTGGAAGCTGCATTCCACAAGGTAACTTTGACTGTTACAGATAGCTGAACATTATATTGTGATTCATTGAACATTAGGAAGTGACTGATTTGAAACTGGCAGTGTAACCTGTTCTGAAGATCAGCTCCTCTTTAGTGTTTCAGGACACTGAAGTGCTGAAGTTATTCAAAGCTTTTGTGACCAAATATGCTTCAAAATATCTTATTCTGCAACTGAGAAAAAAATTTAATCTTTTTCTAACATTTTTTATTGTCATACTAAAGCGTTATGAATGAATTGGAATTCAAGTCTGTATGCTTATGTCAGTGATGTACTGGTGAAGATAAATGAATTACACTGAAGCATATTAGTAAATCATAGAAACACAATCTGTAGGTAATGTGTAATGTATTCTTACCGCTTTCCCAAATACTGATGTGAACCTGAACTAGGATCTACACTTGCTTTCTTTCCTTTAACAAAGATGTTAGTCCTGTTGGGCTTTTTATTTAATTCTGTTCCTCTTGAACTAGGTTTAGATGACTACACTTCTTTTCTTTTACATGACAACAGTCTTGTAGTAAACATGTACAGTTTGCTGATACATTGTAGAAGTCTTGTGTTATTTTTGTGAATAAGCTATGTGTGTGCAGAATCACCTTAAAGCAGAGAACTTTGAAGTTCAGCATCAACATGAGTATGAAAATGTTTAAGCTAAAATAAAATCATTCAACAGTAGAAATAAGGAAAGAAATGAAGAGAAGAAGTTTGATATCTTGGAGGCTTGTGTAACTTCAAATGATGTTTGGTGAATATGTGGAAAAGACAGAGCTTGGAAAAATCTGTGGTGCCAGTTAGCCTCTTATATCGTTCACAGATAGAAAGTATTGGGTTTTTACTGTATTTGTGTTGGTAAAGGTTATAGCTCTGCAAGTCAACCCAGATTATTTTGGCACTTATTTATATCTGTAGACTCATTGTCATAAAACCCCCAAACAATTCCAATTTTGTTTCTGCAAGAGAATCTGTTTATGAACTTCAGCTGTTGAATCCATTTACGAATTTGTCAGTGTCAACATAGGGAGCAGTACAAAATATGCTCAATTCCTTCAGCAGCCATTTGTTAAAACTACTGCTTCAATTGCCTGTTAGTCAAGAGACTTTGTCCACTTGTGAGTTAACACATGCATGTAAGAAGATATAATTTCTAAAGATATGATTATTAATTCTGTTGAAGCAGTATAAACTACCGCAAACCTAGGTACTAAAAAGGTATGACTCTGTGCTCTCTGATATCTAGAAGTGGCACTATTAAAATATTAAAAATTTTTTTTTCTTCCCCTGCCACTAATCTTGGAATTGTAATAAAAAGTATTTTGTAAAACCCTCTCGTAATCTTGAAGATTCATAACCAGAAGCTTTTAAAACCATAGTACGTATTTGAAACCTTTATTAAAGCCACTGTAACCGACTATATTGTTATTCTAAGTGGACAAACCCACCTCACTGACAAGCAAAACTCATAAAGGCTTCATGATTTGGAAGTAAAATGGATATCTAAATTTTGTGAAGGGAAGGTGCTGAAGTGAATGACAGTGTATATAGGTCCAAGAATCTTGTCATCCTGGACTAACAGGCTATTTGAGAGGTTTCCCACTCAGAAAAGTTGCAAAAAGGAAATTCTGATACTTTACTTTAACTTACTGATTGTACTTTTGTATTACTGTAAAATACATAAACTGTTGTTCTATGAAGTGAATTGAAATGTGGAAAATGACTGATTTTTAGATCCCAGTATGCGTCTCAATTAAAAATATGTCCATGGGCACAGTAACTTGAAATTAGATTAAAATTTTAAATTTAACTTCAGATAGTTGCTTTGAAATTTGTATTTGGTTGAAACAATCATATTCCACCTCTGTTGTCTGAAATGTTTTATTGAATACGTTCTTACTCTTTCTTTCTCTAGCTTTCTAATTATTGTAACTTTACCAAAAAACAAAAACCAACAACAGAAGTTAGCATGGTGTCCTGATTTGGGCTGGAATAGAGATAATTTTCTGCTTGGTAGCTGGACAGCTAACATAGAAATCTATCTATGATGAAGTGGAAATGCTTCAAATAAAAAATAACCCCAAATTTTAAAAAAAGCCTCAGAGTCAACATAGTAAAAGCTGAAGGTAGACATGTTGCCCAAACATCTGCAACCAGCTGCAGCTGGTTTGTCTCTCCCAGCCTGGTCAGGATAGCCCAGCAAACTCAAAGATTCTCATTTTGGATTTAGTATGAGGATAATGTTCGCAGCAACAACTGAACCATCACTGTGTTAAACAGTGCTTACCCTAAGTCAAGGAGTTCTTGGTTTCGTGTGCTCTGCCAGTGTGCAGGTGCACAAAGGAAGCTGGGAGGGAACATGGCCAGGACAGGTGACCTGAACTGGCCAAAGGAATGTTCCATGCCTCAGGATGTCATGCTCTCTATATAAATGATGGGTGCTGGCCAGGAGCCATGGATTTGCTACTAAGGGAGGGGCTGGACATTAGTGATCGTACTGTGTGCCAGTTGTTTCTCTTGGGTCATACTTCTCTCTCTTCTCTTATTTTAATAATAAAAATAATGATAATAATTTATTTTGTTTCAATTTTTAAACTGTTCTTATCTCAGCCCATGAAGTTTGCTTTTTTCTTTGGATTCTTCTCCCCACCAGGGACTGGGAGGCATGGGGTGTGAGTGAATGGCTGTGTGGTACTTGGTTGCCAGCTGAGGTTAGACCAGGACACACACCTTATTATCATGCCTTTGTAGCTTTTGAGCCAGTGATCTCAGTAACTGGCAAGGATCCTTTTCCCTGCCTGCAGATTGAAAATGTTTTGATTTCAGTTGCATTCCCTGGTCAAGTAGATAATTGAAAGATCTTCTCTTTTTTCCTTTGTTTTTTTGTGACCATGCAGGTCAGGAAGCTCATTTGGGAAGGCACTTTGCATTTAGTCCAAGAAGGACTCAAAAGTGGTTTTCTTCACCACAATACTGCAAAATTCAATTGCAGGAAGAATAATGTTCGGCAACACATTGTCTGTGGGTTGGCTGAATTATGTGAAATGGCAAAGCAGTTTCCAGCTGTGAATGAAAGTGACCATCAAGCTGTACATGTGCTAGAAGATGAACCCTCCTGTCCAGAGCAGGACGTGCTCTCATGTGTTACGGAAAACAGCTCAAACTGTGCAAAGATAATTGTATTAATGGGGCAGAAGTACTTGGTACCACCAAAAAGCAGTTTCCTCTTATCTGATATTTCATGTTTACAGCCCCTGCTGAACTGTAAGTATCTTCAGGTGTTAGAATTTACCCCTTTTCTCCGGCCCAGAAGGGCAGTTAATGTCAAGATGCCTCAATGAACAGGTTTTAACATACAGCATTTCACTGATAGCAAATGCTGCTGCAGGCTTTCAAAGTGATGTTTCTAACTTTGTGCAAATAGGTAGGGACTTTCAAAGGAAGCTTGAATGGTTAGGAGATCATGTCATGAGGGGATTATTTGTCTCCAGGAGGCTCCTTTAAAAATCTCAGCCAAGATATGAGTTTGTGGGTGCGTTCTGAGCCACTGTCAACATAGAAGTCACATAAACACCTTAAACTGGGACTAGCTGTGCTGCTGGGTCCCTATTGCACAGGAGGAGGCTTTAGCATAGCTAAATCCATGTTGCTGCTGAAGTGGTGGTCCTGCTGTCTTGATTTTTAGCTAGATTAGACCATGGGAGAGGGATGAGATAATGCATCTTAGACCAAATGTTCACTTACAGACTCATCTTGTTCAGTGGCAGGGTCTTTTTCGAGTGGAGTAAACTCATTGTGGAACAAAGCCCAGTATTCCCCAGGGAAGGTAGCAGTTTGAGAGGCTGTTGCACCCAGCTGAAGGGGAACACCACTTTAGCAAGACCACAAGTAGCAAGCATGATTTGACTTTTCAGCTGCTATATTTCACAGCTGAGAGTGTTGTCTTAAACCAAAATCAGTGAGAGGGAAATGGGGGGATTTTAGAATAAACAAGTCCTCTCTAAAAGTAGATCAAAAGCTGTCCAAGCCACTATCCCCAGCCCTGAGCTGACAGCATGCATCAGTCTTCAGTGCCATTACATTAGCTTTCAAATTGACCTTTATAATTATTATTAGTATTATTTTTATTACTATCAGTCTCAGCTAGGCTTTGTCAGACAGTCTTACAGGAAAGATGTTGCCTCTGAGCAAGAGCTGGGCATTACTGCTCTATCCTCTAATCAGTAATTTTAGGTTTTTTAGTTGCACATGAGAAGAGAGGAAGCATATATAACTTAGTTGTTATTTTTTTAATATTATTTTTTATTGAGAAGACATTCAGGAGGTAGAATCTTACTATCGAAATAATAATTTTGCATTTGAAGTCCAGAATCTAGCCAGTTAGCTGTTTTCATCTGTAGGAAAGAAGGAAGATTATTATCACTCTGCTATCACTGTGCACATGTAAGAAAGATAGTGTGTTTGGATTCTCCTAGAAGTTAAACAGTCAGAGAAATCTGAGCAAGTGCTTTTGAAGTAAGCAACAATGAATGTTAACATAATGCCCTGACTGCAGATTATTTTTTTTAATAAGTCTGCTGTCCATTTTAATTATTACTTTTTGTCTTCCCTTTCACCTGCCAAAAGAGAAGTAATTCTTGCTGGTCAGTCCACTGTAGGGATAATACCTCCAGTATTAAATGAATAAGACGTAGTAATCACATTTCATGAACATCAAATACTAAGCTGTTGTTCTTACCATCAGACTCAATGAAAGAACAAATACATTCTCTGGAGAAATAAAATTGGAGAGTTCTGTTTTTTCATGAATGTATTCTGTATCTTCTGTCCTCCAGCTAAAGTAAATTCAGTTCCTTCCCTTGTGTTTTCACCCTGAAGGGGTGAAAACCCTTTCAGTTCTTTTACTTTTGTTCACTGATTCCCATTTCATACATTATGTCTAGCTGTCTGTCTCATTTTACCTCCAGTAGTGCAGAACAGTTTTCTAGGGCGGGCTTGAAGCTGTACCTGTCCCTGTTCACCTGATGAAAGATCAAACAGGACAGGACTCCTGCATTCAGGGCTGCAGCTTTTCACTCAGCTGGGTACCTCATTACATAGCTTCTGTTGGGAAACTTGGAGAAACTTCTCTTTTTTAAAACTTGCACTCTGCTATCCTTTTATTTTCTGAAAGTCCTAGTCAAAATTTCTTGGAGGGATCTGACACAGATCACATAAAAGTCCTTTCCTTAGGTAATCAGCCTAAAAATATGTGAATTTTCTGGATATAATTATCTAAATTACAACAAGCATGTCAAAGGTCTTTTAACTTCTTATTTGGAAAGAACAGAAGAAATATGTAGTTTTGCTGTTTATCTGTTTTAACTCATAGATACTTTTTAAAGCTAATTTACTGGCTTTTCTTTTTTTTTCTTTAATTTCACTTGCCAGACAAGAAAAAATATGATGTAATTGTGATTGATCCACCATGGGAGAACAAGTCTGTTAAAAGGAGTAACAGGTATGTTTTACAGTAAAATCAAACAAACTTTGTCATTGTAGCTTACAGAGGGTAATTAACATTTTAATATATTGATGCAATCCAAGACCAATATATAACTGTGAGACTGTAGCTTAAACTTGTAAATATTTTGACACATGCTTACCTTGAAGTCTATGGGATGTCTTCGGTATTTCACTGAAATGTCTTGGATACTTGGCATACAAAATATTTGCAAGAGTAGATCTTAAAATACCTAGCTGGTGAGAGAATGTTAGTCCTTGAGTCTTACAAAGAAAGTATGGATTCAGCTGTTTTGTAGGGTGCAGATCATGCAGATATTAGTTTGTAATTAGTAGGGTTACTTCAGTTGGCATGAAGCTAGATAAATGTGTAAGTATTTCCAGGACTGAAATCTTGCTCAGAACTTTGAGTAGGTTTTTATTTAATTTGAGCTGTAGCTTAAGCTTTGGTCTAATGTTTAGAAGAATGTGATAATGCAGCAGTAAAATCCTCTAGTGCAATAGGAACTCTGAGTGCTGTAGTTTATGAAGTCATTAACTTAAATTTTTATGGGCTTGCTTCACTGCTGAGTAGGATCATGTTTATGCCAGTGGAGTCCTCTTGATTACCATAGGGTTGTATCCACATGAAAGAAGGGTAGACAGGAAATTCAGCCTTACAACTTTCTAGAATAAAGTTCACTGCATCTTTTGAAGTTTGTTATGAAGACATAGTTTGAAGATGCAGAGACTGATTAGTAGTCTTTCCTTTGAAAGCCCTCCAGAAACCCCTAGAAACTCTCAAGTTGAGTTCATTCAAATGTCTTTCTTGAGTGTATAAGGTACTGAGAGAAGGACAGTAGTTACAAGCATAAATTAGCCACCAAGATCCTCTCTCCCTTATAAAATAAAGGCAAAAAGTGGAGGCGCTATCACTGCTTCTAATTACCTTCTTGGCAGCTAATCATTGTGCAGCATTTCTTATCTGGGTGAATCTTTTTTCCTCTGGACAGTCTAGTCCAGGAGGTATTTTGGATTTTATCCTTGTTTACTGTTTCTCACTGTAGCATTGTGTAGGGTCCTGGGTACTCACATGGAACTGTGGATTTTCGTTAGGCAGTGGGCCAATATTTTTGGTGCTGCGATGTGTAGGTTTCACAAGCTACAGTTTATTAATAGTGTAGAATTGCATCATGAAAAAAATCATACAACAGGATAGGATCTGGAAAGCATCCTGGATTCACTGGTGTAGCATTCAGTTAGCTCAGAAAAGTGCAGAATGGTTTTGAATAACCAGAGAACTTCTACCATAGCTGATAATTTAAAAAAATTAATAACTTCTGAAAATTATTGGAGCAATTTTTATCTTTTATGACCTCTTAACTTGCCATTCAAATTAGTGTTGCCCTTGCAAGTGACTCACTTGTTATTGTCATTCCATAGAGGGTTTATGATGTGAGAAGTGAATAGTATTACATTGCCTAAGAAGCTACTGTTCACTAAATAGCTTTGTTCTGGCACAAAGGTGAGAATATTGAATTACATATGATAGTTCTTAAATGAAACATGAGCTTCTAAACTTCTTCAGAGTCACAACTCATAATGCTTTATTTTGAGGAATAGTGGAAATAGGTAGTTGAAGATCCTGCTCAGTAAAATTTAAGTACATACTCTAATGATTTTATATAAAACCCATCAGATTTGTCCACTGGGTGTCAGTCTTGAACTATTTTTATGACTTAGGTTGTCAGGAGATAATTCCTGAAGTGACTGGTCTGTGTAATTTCTTTATTCATTTGTGTTGCTTTGCAATTTTTATGGTTGGTATATGCTAATTTGCTTTCTCACTGTATTGGCATAGGTATAGCCACTTGTCTTTGTGGCAAATCAAGCAGATTCCTGTACCAGCACTAGCTGCTCCAAATTGTCTTGTAGTCACATGGGTGACTAATAGACAGAAGCATTTACGTTTTGTTAAGGATGAACTTTATCCTCATTGGTCAGTGAAAATGCTTGCTGAATGGCACTGGGTAAAAGTAAGTTCTGGATTTGTTTTGTTGTTTTCTTGGAGACTGAGAGGACTTGCACTATGACACTTTATGTTCTTCTAATTTGTGTATTTACTACCATGTGCTTCTGTATTTGAAAGCTGTGATATCATCAGTCTCCTCCATTTTATAAAAGAAAGATGTTGGAAAAATATGGGATATTAAAATCTTCTACTGTGTATTTTTAACTCTTTTGTCTCAGATTACTACAGGTGGAGAATTTGTATTGCCTTTGGATTCTTTGCACAAAAAGCCCTATGAAGTTCTTGTATTGGGGAGAGTTCAAGGAGATGTAAAAGAAGCCTCAAGGTATGTCAGAGTATTTATGGTAAATGTCTTTTTTGCCACTGCTGGGATTCCCTTTGTATATATCACTTACTCATTATGCAATATAATGTCCCAAAATCTCTTGGCTGATTGCGGACCCAAAGATTACCTTACTGGCTTTGGAATAAGCGAGTGCCTTAGTGAGATTAAAGAGTGGAACCCCCTGTCTGTTCCTTAAATCTGCTGTGTTGGGGTACTGGCTTGGACAAAAGCGTCTTGGACAGGGCTTCCTTTGCTGACAGGTTCTCTTGGACAACGAGTCCTTGGCACAGGCTGATGCCATTTTGGAGATGCTGCTGTTGTTGCACACATGAAAACATACAGAACTGCATTGTTTGTTCTTAATGGCTTTGTATGGCTATTGTTAACCATGTTTTGTCTAAAGCCTCAATGGTTTCATAACCTGTCATTTTATATATAACGTCTGAGCAACATCTAACTTCCCTTGGACTTCTCTGAGGTTTGTAAATGAACATTCTGTGTGGTATCTCCCATCTGAAGTAGCTATGTGAGAGCTGCAGCATCATATTGGGTAGCATTCATTCTCTTGTTTCTTTTCTTGTTCTGATTTATATGACAGGAAATCTGAAGATGTTCTTCCAATTCCAGAGCATCAGTTAATTGTCAGCATACCCTGCAGTCTGCATTCACATAAACCTCCTCTTGCTGGTATGTTTTGGTTTTTTTTGCCTAATGTTTCTGTACTGCAGTGGACTTGATTGTCTCATTCTGGGATATACCTAGAAATGCCTTATTTCCCATTTGCCAAGCAATTTTACTCAACAGAACTTGTGGTTCCTCAGTATTTCTCAGTGTTCTGAAGCATCTCAGTCTTGGTCTCTAAAAATGAACATGAAAACTAGAACTTCAGGTGTTACTGTGTGAACATTTTGGGTAGACATGTAGAAAGAATGTTGCCTTTTTCAAAATTTCTCTTTTAAATACTGCCCAAACAGTTTTACAGATACTTCATATATAAAGTTATGACAAATGACCTAAAGTACCTTGTGAGGGAGAGAACTTTGGGAATACATAAAATAGGAAAGCAGAAATCTCTTTCTTTATTATGTCATCCTCAAATAAATATTTACATTTGTGCATGAATTGATTATATGCCTGCAGTACAATTATGCCTTAAATTCCAAAAACGTAATTATTTTTAAGACTGGTAATAAGAGGCAACAAATAAGGCATTCCCTGCTTGTGTCTGAGGATTTCACTCACTGAAATTGGTGCAGTAATTCCAGCCAGCCACTTAGTGTGGGTATAAATTCAAGTTTTTAGAGTTAGTCCAAAGAATTATTCTGGAGCACTTTGACTAACTTCGTCAATAGGAAGTGATACTTCTTTCATTATTGCAGCACCTTAGAACCTTACGAGGCTGTGGTAAGAAGTATATTTAATACTTCTCACAAAAACGATTTCATCTTCCTCCAAGGGGGAAGCTCATGACAAGTCTGCAAATATTCTAGGTGTTTTGCTTTCACATAAGAAAAGGCAGGTAGAAGAAATGTTTAATGCTCTTGGAGAGGAGAGGTGTCACACTTTGCTTCACTGATATGCTTTCCTTTTACTCTTCCCAAGAGGTAGAACTTCTGATCTGAACAATTATTGTACATTCAGGGATGCTCTAAAATTTGTGTTTAGGGGCTTGTATTTATTAAATTTACATATCTATACATACACACACACCCCCCCTGTTAAAAATCTAGTAGTAGGGACATACTTTGGTTGGCTAAAAATAGAAAAAGAAGAAGGGCAATTCTAGGAGGATCTTCTTGCCATCCTGAAGCCACATCTTTAAGAATTAGGGCTACAGCAGGAGGTATATGTGCTGATTTAAGCTAGTGAATGGTGGGGTGGTAATTTATGAGGCAGTTACTTAGGGCCTCTTTAGCAAGCCAATACTTAGCAGCAAACTTGGACACAAACAGGAAACTTGAGAGGTATCCAAAGGTGCAAGACAGCTGTCTGTATGTGTTATAGAAAATTCTAGTGCAACAATGGTCCTCAGAACAATTCTTTTGTAGGGCAGAATCTAGAAACCATATTGGAGAATGCTTTATAAATTATATGAGTGGACTTAAAGAAACTGTCCTTGCTAATTTCTTACGTGTATTTCTTGAGTCTTCACTTGAGTGATGGGATTTGATACCATTGTGCAGCATTTATTTTCCTCTTTGAAAAAATGAACTTTATGTGGAGCAGTATCAATGATTTAAAAGGTTTTTCTGAAAATCCACGTGTATCCTACAGTTTTTTGGCAGGTCTATGCAGAATATGGTTATGTAATGAAAAGGTAGACCATAAGGCAAAGGCTAATTGCTGGTGCTTTGACTTCTGTGCTATTCAAGGTGTTGCTTTCATGACCAGGTAATATTCTCAACCAGCCAGTAGAGAGCAGCTGAGCTACATCCTAGAGGGGTTCAGAAGAAATTTGAACAGAAGCAGAGATTTGGCAAGGGGGTAGAAGGACACTTGATGAGTCACACACATTCTTTATGCTTTGTTTGAGTAGTAACAAAGCTGAAAATATTAGTATTTACTGATGCTGTCTGGCACTTTGTTTCTTATTACATCAATAAAGGTTGTATGTTGGTACATATGTAGCCACTTAATGACTGATTGTAACAGTGTATCTCTCTGGGGGAAGAGAAAGATGTAAATTAAAGTAAGCCATCAAAAAGAGATGTTTGTGTTCCTACAGTGCATTTAACTATGAAATTGCAACTGTAGGGGTTTTTGGTGATGCATGTGCTGTGTTCGATGCTTAGAGCTCTAATATGTCATTGTAAATGTACTTAAGCTGCTTTATGCAAATGTGTTAAAATCAAATTGTATTACTCCAGGTTTTGAGTCAAATAACAGCAGGTTTTCTTCCTAATTCAATTCAATGTTGCACTTAGAGAACACAAAAGATATTCTGTTACAGAGATGTATGAAGTTCTACATAACTTCACATCACCTTTTTTTCTTTTCCTGTATTATAGATTGTTCTTGTTATAGCCATTACTCTTCCAGTTTTTAAGTATATGCATTAATTGTCAGAAAATAATACTGTTGTGTAGAAGTTTGCCTAAAAGCGCTGGAATTAATTCTTGGCTGTGTTCTAACCAATTTGCATATCTCCAGCAGAACACTGCAATGAGAAGTCATGGGAACTCCCTCCTCCTGTAGCAATGACTTGTTAGGCCATGTTATGAAAGGTTTTCTTGGAACTAAATAAAAGTAAATGCCTGATGTTTCCTTATGTGCCTTGTGAGCCCTTACTGTAAGACTAATTGATAGGTGCATCAGCATCTAGGTTTGGCTTGAAGCTCAGGAAAGATGCAGTGCTGTAAAGCCATCTTTGAGCTGGATTTCAGATCGTTTTCTGGTCCTACTCTGTTCAGGGTTTAGACAAATTGGGCAATAAGAACCTCTACATTGCAAACTCTTTTGAAGGGTTATTTTAAACTGAAGTAACTGTGTGCTTTGTGCTTTGCATGGCTCACCGATCAGGCAGTGAAAAAGCAGACAGTCATTTTCACTTTATATATCCAATTTGTCAATGCAGACCCTGCTTTTTAGGCAGTGGAAGTTCGAAAGATAAGGAGCAACTGTTGCTTGTTTCAAAGATAATTCTTTTTTTGCTCATTTAAACATTTTTAGGAGCATGCCTCTTCAGTACATGTTTGGGATTAAGAGTACACAGGTATGGCAAGTCTCCTGCCTGACCACTGGATCGCGCTTCAGAATGAAATGGGTTTTCTGGAAGTATTATGTCTGCCAGCTGGCTGTGTGCTAGTTTCACGTGCCCTAGGACATTAGGTGCTCAAATATAAGTACCTGAGTTGCTGTCATAGTGTTCGTGACACTTGCAAGTGATAAAGAATAGGATGTTTATCATCTATTTAAACTGTTTCCTGTCAGTGGTATCTGTAAGTGGATAGAAGTAATTGTGTGCTGGTTTTTTTTTTTTTTTTTCAATCTATTCCTGTGGTAGAAAAACTCAATATTTAAGTTTTCAATTGGTGTAGCTCCTCTAAGCTGTTTTCAGAGGAAAAAACCCCAAGGTTTTGCTTGAGGGCTGCAAATCAGATCCGTATGTATTAAGATAGCGTACTGGTGATGTAAGGGTCTAACAAAGAACCTATAATTTGTAACTTGAACACTGATTTTTCCTATTTTAAGGAAACCAGTGTAATGAGATTTTAAGCCAAAAATTCAGCTCTCTTGATATGGTAATTTTCATTGCAGTGCAAGTTACTGCTTGATGTGATTATGTAAATGCCTACAACCTAGCAATGAAGAATCATACTATAGTGCGATCTTGAATTATATCTAATATGTCTCTTTTTTTAAAAAAAAAAAGCCTTCTAAGTTTAAAAAGATTGTCTCTCTGACAGAAGGAGAAGAGGAGATTCCTGGGAGTTCCTTTTAAAATTCTATAACCAAATTGGTAGAAAGACTGGCACGTGTTTCCTGTTTTGCTGAATTGATCCATTTCTTGGCTACCCCTTTTTTGCTTTCTGGTGAACCAGTCTTTGAGGTTGGTTGAATCACCGAAGTGTGCTTTTCAAATTTGTTCTTTTAGGCATGAAAGTTTTTGGTGCCTGTTAAAACTGCTTTGGATTACTGAACCAAGTGTTATGATGATATTTTTAACCTATGCATTTTGAGATCTACCGCCTCTCTGGGCAATCTGTTCAGTGTTCAGCACCCTCATTGTAAACAGCTGTTCCCTTATATCTGGTCTGAATTGATCCTGTATTATTTTCAATCCTTAATCCCTTGTCCTATTGCTGCAGGCCCTGCTAAAATGTTTTTTTCCTTCTTTCTGGTAGACTCCATTTAAGCATCGCAAGGCCACAATAAGGTCTCCCTGGAGCCTTGTCTTCTCCAAGATGAACAACCCCAACTCTCAGCTTGTCCTCCTAGGAGAGGTGTTTCAGCCCTCTGATCAAATTGGCAGCAAATTATGCACAAGAAATCCTTATTTTCATGGAGCTGGAAAAAGAACAATAAATTTTACCACTTTTTTATTATGATGGGTTTGCAAAATGGTATTAAGCAGCTACTCATAAGTGGTGTCTAATTAGATGAACTCCCATGACACCAAACAGTGCATGAGTTTTCTGTCAGAATGTACATTTTCCTCTAAACTTCCCAGACTCTTCTCTGCAAATGCTAGATTTGTTTAAACATTTTATCTTGCTTCTAAAAGAAGAAAGTTTTTGGAATAAGATTCCTTCTGGTAGCAGTATTTTTTAGATTAAAAGCTGCCTTGGTGATAACTCATCTGAGACATTCATATGACATTTGTTAAAGATTGGGAGAAGGAGAATAGATTTTTATGCCATGCCAAAATACAATAAAGCCTGGAAACACCCATCACAAAATATTTACAGGAAAGTTTTGAATATATTGGAGCTTAGGAAAAGGTGATCAAATAGGTAGGAAATGCATCTGGGGTTGGCTAACACTAGAAAGTGAAGTGGATGCTCATCTCTGCAATGGGAGCAATCCATGTCCTGATCAGCTGGAGTCTCACACAGGGAGTCTGTGACTGGCAAACTTGATGCAAAAAGTCACTACTTGGATTGCACCAAAAAAAACCGAAAAAGCATTTCCTCTCATACTTCAGTGTATGCTGACTGAATGAGTTTTTGCTTTCTGCAGTGATCATATCCGAAGAGACTGAGTGAAGCAGCAAAATGTTGAATTTATGAGCTGTATTTTTAAGTGACAGACATTCAAAAATCACTGGCAAATCTGAACTAAAACTGATCAAGATATCCTTTGGGAAGGGAAATATTTCCGTAATTTTTCTTTTATCTTCAGCAACAAAACCAAAAACTTAACATGCAACTTTTAGTATAGATAAGGTTTTCAGTCTTCCTTCTCTGTGTTGGGTGCTCCTTAAAACTTTGCTTTTCTCGTGCATGTTCTTGTATGCAATAACTTTGCAGCTATTTCATGAAACCTAGTTAAGGAGTTGCTTGAACCAGGCACAGATTAAATGACTCTGTATGATGAGTAACACATTTAACAATAAACTCTTTGCAATAATACTTTTCAAACAAAATGCAAGATCTTTTTCTGTCACTCCAAGAATACCAGTCATGATCAATAACACAGTTGATGTTAATGACAGGCATCTTTGTATTTGGATTTAGGCAGTAAAAATGCCTAACTGTAAAAGAATTTTGAGATTTGTGTTACTGAATAATAGTAAAAGAGTTACAGAAATATCTCTTCAGCTGCCAAGTTGATATTGAGGGAAAAAGTAGTTCCTGCATTTTTATAGCCCTTTTAGTGCTATAACTGGTGTTTGTTATTTTATCTTTTAACAGTTGTTATTACAAAAATGCTTTTATTCCCTTTAAGGCACAGAGGAAAAGAGTGTGGTCTTAATTAAGAAAAGGGTTTATTTATTTATTTATTTATTTTTAGAAGTGTTGCCCCCATGTTATTGGAACTAAGTGAGGCTTTAGGTTGATATTAGTAAAAATTCAGAACTCATCTATGTGGAGGCTGAAATAAATCCTCCTTCCCTTTCTCTAAATGAAAACCAATAAATCAAGGCTATTGAAGGCCTTGACAGTATTGTTCAGAATCTCAAGGGCACTTATTTAAAATTACTTTCTCACTATAAATAGTCCAGCTGTTTGATGAAACCTCTGAAATTAATTTGCTGTCTCTCCCTTTTTTAATGAAACATCCATTTTTTCATCTGCCAGCATCACAAGGGAGGTTTTACTTGTTTACTATTGTTATTTGTACCATTGTCATTGTTGTCTTTTTTTTTTTTTTTTCTTGCACAGCAGTTCTGGCAGAGTTTATCAAGCCAGATGTGGAATGCTTGGAGTTGTTTGCTCGCAACCTACAGCCTGGCTGGACCAGCTGGGGAAATGAGGTCTTGAAGTTTCAGCACATTGATTATTTCACTCTTCTGCAGAATGAAAACTGAGCTGGGTTTTAGATATCTATATCTTCTGAAATTCCATACCTTCCCAGGGGGCTCTTGAACTTAACTTTATTACTGGTGGTGAACCTAAAGGTAACAAAAATAAAACCAATTGCATTTTAGTTAAAATTCTTAAAATGACAGGGTATCTGTTTAATGCTGTCTCCCTTTTGTGCAAGGTGGTCCCTTATTTTGATGATTTAAACATATTTAAATACTGATGTTACCAAAATCTAAAACTCCTTAACAGTAGTGTACCATTAAGAAGGAGGCATTCTGTATTTGGCTGGATGCATGAGGGAGTATTTCCTCTGAAATATCATGCATGCTGATTACAGGGAAAGTTCCTGTTTATAGACTGTATTTTACATACATATTCATTGACCTTTCTGAATAAACATACAGATGATAATAATTTCCCCAAAATCATTAACATATATTCCCTCCCCTTTGCACACGCATTCTTCTGTCCCAGGGATTTCTTTGGTGGTCCTTGGTGGTCAGCCACCCCAAAATCATACTTGACCCCAAAATCATCCAGTGAACTGGTAAAAAGTTGGCATAGCTGGGCTGCTTACTCTGCAGTTTTTTTTCTTGGTCGATGTTTAACATGATCCTAGAGAATAAGCATTGTGCGGTTCTACATGCTTGTGGTTTTTGAAGAATAATCATCTTAATCAACCAGGTGCAAACAATTCGTCATCTCTCAACAATGTTAGAGTGTAAGTTCATCACTGTTCTTTTTTAGACCTCAAGAAAAGAAGGATATTTTAAAGTATTCTCACTGCAGCTGTTAAATCTGAGCTAGTAGCACATCCCAACTGCTACATTATAGCTCTTGTGTTATTTTTAAAGAATTAAAATGTATTGTTTTTAAAGAGAGTCAGTGGAAGTAAACAGTTCTGAAATTATGCATGCTTTCCTAGAGATTTTTGTTTGCAAAACAATGGATTTTGAACTAAAATAGTTATGAAGGCAGTGTATCTTCCTCCATGTTTGTATGTGTCTGTCTACCTCAGAGAAAATAAAAGGAGCAGTGCTTATGTTTAATTGCACATGAATTCTTGACTCAATGACCACATTTTATGTAAAATTATACTTTTAAAGCAGTTGGCAATTCTATCTTTGTGTATATGGTGTTAATTCTTTGAATACATTGTAAGTGATCAATATCAACATCTTACAAATTCTGAAATTCTAACAGATTATATGTATTTTTAAAATTTTCTTCCTTATGTTCTTGGAACATTATATAAAGTCATGCCAGTGAGCTGTATTTTTCAGCTAACATAAAAATGATCCCTTTAAATTTTTTTTTTTTTAAAGAATGGTGCACTTTGTGTATCCTTTGCTGTGCTTAGACTGACTTTGAAAAATACAAAGAAAATGTAATGAGACCTCTGCCACTTACTCATTTGCAGCAGCAGAGGTAGAGGTGCTGGACAAACTGATTTTCCTGATGGCAGGCTCCTGAGTTCTGGCTGTTTATAATGGAGAACAAAATACATTTCATAACTTCTTTATTTTCATTTCCATTTTGGTAGACTGGTGAACTGAGAAGATTTTTTAAAATTAGGCTTTAAATGTTAGCAGATGATATTTTTATAATTTTGTAATAAAAATGAAAATAAAAACTTGTGTCTTATTTGCAGACCCAGTTTCTATATTACTGTTCAATTTCATGTTTTGCCTACTGGAGCAGTGGCATTAATAAAACAAGGACAATGCTTTTTTCTCCCTCCCCCAACAATTAAACATATACTCAATATAAGTAAATAATGTAACAGTGAAAGTAGTTACCCAGGAAAACACTTCTTGCTGCATGATTTTATTTAGTCTGCGTTTTAAACCGTCAGTACGTAAGCAATCTTGCCTACAGCTACAAGGGATAGAAGGTTCTTTATTTGCTTTTAGTTTTATAAGACATTCCCTACCTGCAGCTTCTGCATTCCCAGTCAGAATTCCCCTGCCCTCCAAAGATGCTCTCATCTAGTACTAAATGATGTATGAGACTCAAGCATGGAATAAATCATAACTGCTGCACTTATCTTGTTTTCCCTTTGTAGTCTACAAAGCAGCACAAGAAATGACAATATTGTCTGTTCCACATCCGCTGCTATGAACAACTACAGATTATCTTTGTAATTACAACTAAAAAAAGGATGAACAATCCTAGATACCAGGAAACCACCTTTCTCTTTTGAGCTAAGCAGCAGAACCCTTCTATGGGAATGACCTTCTTTAGGCTGTTTAAGAATTGATTACCATAATAATTTGTCTTTTCTGTGGAGTCCCTTTGCAGACAGTGGCTTTCTAGAATCCTAGAATCATTAAGGTTGGAAAAGACCTCTAAGATCAAGTCTAGCTGTTAACCTGACATCACTGTGTTCACCACTAAACTGAAGCAGCTGAGCAGCTACTTCTAGCACCTGGGAATCCAGATTCCTAAGTATGGCTTGTAGGTAGAGGACTTGTGCAGGCAGACTCTAAGTTTCTCAGGCTAAGTCAAAAGTTGAAGATTGGAATTTGTGTCATACCTGATCCTGTCATAAATAGTTACAAAACTGTGCCTTGGACACCTGTTTGCTGCTTTTCCACTGCTCTGGCCATGAAGAAAACTTTGTGAATGTGACAGAAGTGGTGTTCCACATTTGCAGCCAACTTGAAACCATTGCATTTTCTCAGGAGGAGAAAACCTGTTGCTAACTTGAAAATCTCATGGTGGTATTAGAAGTTGATAGTTTCAGTTGTTAGGGTCATCTTTTAAACATAATTTCACCTGTTATGCTTAATTCATAATTTAAATAGCCTCTTATACTTTTCCAGCTGTCCAAGACCCCAGCTGTTCCTAACCAGCCATCAGATTGTTCATTGTCTGTCAAAAGATTCTTCTGAGGCAGAATCTGCAGCATATTGAAAAATCAGTGATGAGTGAAACCAGCTAATATAACAGGACAATTTAAGATCCAGTTTCCTTTTATGTTATATATGTCAGTTGCTTTGTATTACTTTTGCAGTAGAAAAATGCCCTCTGTTGTGTCAAGCCTTGTATTAAAAAGCAAGTGTGCTCTGAAGAGTTTACAAAGTTGGGAAGAAATGAAAGGAAAATTGAGAAGATAAGTAATGAGATGTTAAAGGTGTATTTGATAAGTATCAGCCTAGGTATTATGCACATATTCAGTGTTCCTAAGAAATTATAAGGTTGTTTCCCCTATTTTAAAAGGGCTTTTCTTCTTTTGTGTTCTGGTATCACCTATTCAAAGAAAAAAATAGGTGGAGTGTATATTTTACTTACAACATTAACAAAATAGAAGGGTTTTTTTCAGCTATAAATTCTTCTTGTGGCAGCTTGGAGAAGTGACAACTGTGATTACTCAAGAATTTTCAGAAAATATGTTATTTGGTACATCTGTTGTTATTTTAGCAGGACAATGATAAAAGTTTCTTAGGCTAGATGTTCTCTAATACTTAAAGCCTTTTAAAATCATGTCTTACTGCAAAAAAATTCACTTACGTTACAAAAAGAAGTAATTTTAAGCTTTTTCTATACGTAGAGTATATCAAGTGTCATAATCAAACTTACTTTTACGAATCTTCAGGTTTGATTATGATTTTGAAATGTCAAATTAGCATATGACCTTTACTTGTACTTTTAAACTTCTGTGAAGTAAAAGGAATTATACCAGCAAGATATGTTTTTGGAATAATGATTACTAGGCATGTACTCCTGTGGAAACAGCAGAACTTCTTTTGCAAGATTAAACATTATTAAAGAAGTAAGTGAGTAGGTCGTACCTCTTCATAGCATTCAGCTTGGATAGGTGTCAGCAGCAGTAAAGGGTTGACTTAAAATAAATTTCCAAACTACATAAACAACTATAAAGTTACAGGAGATAAATGCTACTCTGCCTTCATAATTGCGTTCATTAGCCTCAACAAACCATTTAAGACTTGCCTACTGATTGTTTTGTGCTGGACATAACAGGAAGAGAATGGAAGGTGGCTAGAGAATAGCCAAGGGATGAGGTATGTTCCCGTTGCTCAAAGAAGTCTTGTGGTGTCCCAGCTGGCAGTTTTTTTCATAGAATCATAGAATAGTTTGATTTGGAAGGGACCTTTGCAGGTCATCTAGTCCAGCCTCCCTGCGGTGAGCACGGACATCTTCATCTGGATCAGGTTGCCAAGAGCCCTATCCTACCTGACCTTGGATGTTTCCAGGGCTGGATCTGCCAGTTTTTTGTAGAGAGAATTCTGTATGTGCATGTGTGTGTGCATGCAAAGCTGACCTGTTGGAGTAGTGTAAATCAGTGGTATACAGTGCTTTGAATAACAGTGATATATGCATTGCTAGAAATTTAATATCACCATATTTTCACTTGTCAGTGTCCTAATGTTACCAATTTACGGGGAAAAGGTACTATTTCTTTGGTTAGAAATGCCCCAATACCATACATGGTTTGAAAGCTTGCCTGGGGGCTGTGTGATAGATATATTTTTGCTTGGTATTCTTCTGAAAGCATAACGTTGACACTGATAAGTGAACAGCATAGCAGCTGCCAAGGTGTGTTCCCATGACCCTGGCCACATTTCAAAAGCATGGGAAGCACGCAGAGGGTTGGGCGGGTGTGTGGTTCCATGGGTTCTTTGACAGTTTCAGTGTGCCTTGACATCACTAAAATGACATCAAAGCTGCCCTAATGAGGCTGGGTCACCTTGCTGGGCCTAGCTAGGAGGACTTTCCTTGCTGGCATTATGAAGTGGAGGTTATCACCTTGCCAGGGTTTGTTGATTTTTCTTCTTTTGTTTTTTATCTCTGGTTCTTCTTACTCAGAGCTTGGATTGAAACGTGAGAGACTGAATTCTTCTTTGGACTTCGGTGTTTATTATTTCTTATTTATGTTACAGCTACACAGATTGTGTTCCTAAATTAACAAGGTGGAAAATCGCCACAGAGTTCTTCTTCCAAGCCTTTTCAAGCCCAAGCTATCCAATTATATAATGTCAACAAATTTATTTTTGCTTATAACCCAGTAATCTAATAACCTGGGTCCTGCCCTGCGGGCTTTTACATCCAATCAGAAACTTACCCAAACCTGTGAAGAAGAAGAAGAAAGAAAGAAGAAGTAATAACTACCACCCTAATTCCTCCATCTTGTTACTAATACATATATATTACTATATCCCAAAACCTAAAATTCTACATTTTCCACCTGGTGATATAACACACCTCTATTAATCACGCACTAACAATCTCAGTGCTATCACATAAGTTAGGAAGCCTTTTCCAAGGCCTCAGGTCAAATGCAGTGTGCTTCTGAGGAACAGTGCTTGTCAGCACTGAAAGATTAAAATTCTCAGAATCCAGGGTTCCAACAAGGGTTGTTCTTCAAGGAGACTGAAAATTTTCTAAAGAAAGTTGCTTTTTACTTGCAAACATTTTTTACTCAATTTGCTGAACACTCTTGGTGTGCTTCAGAGACTGGGCTTGCAGCTATGGGTCCGAGCCTGCCAAATGGGCTGTATTGGAATTAAAGAGTTATGGGCCATGCTCTGGAGGGCTGAGATTCAAAATGCTTCTGGTATTGAGACTTCCAGGCATTCCTGGAAGCACTCTGGCTGCCAAACTGCAGGCGGAGCTCTGTAGTGATCCTCCCTTTCGGCTTTTTGGCTTTCTAGCTGCCTGTCAGTCTTATGAAAAGAAGGGCTTGCAAGCACTGTTGACACTGGGGTCTTGACACGAAATCTCTGTGTTTTCTTAAGAAATGCAGCATTTTTCATCTTTTCCCTGTGACGAGAAAATCTGAAATTTCCATTACTCATTTCAGAGCATTTTTATATTTCAGTTAGTAGCTTGCATTTATTCACAACAAAGTAAGTCTGTCTTTTCATAAGCTCTGGTTTTTGCTGCTTAGTTCTTCCTTCCTCCTTTTTTATTTCTCAACTGGTTTGCTTCAATCTAATATCCATTTACACATTAGTAACTTTATATTGTTATTTATTTGTTACTGGAGGTGCCTTTAGATTTCTTTTAACTGTTGGGAAGGTTTGGCTGTAAAATTGCGTGGTTTGAATTTGTTTGTTACCAGTTTCCACAAACAACTGTGCATAACAGAGTGTGGCATGGGATTGGAAACACGGATCTGGAAGTTAGGGAGGGAAGAGGGGCTGCTTAGTAAATGTAAGGAGGAAGATGGGAAATTGTGACAATAGCGGAATTGGCTGCTGCCACAAGAACATAAAAATGTGTAAGCCACATGAGAGAAAGGTGTGGTTTCTCTGTTGTGTTGCCTAACTTGTAAGTAAAAAGGTTCAATAGGACAACAGTACCATAGCAAGACTACTTTCCATAAGGGGAATTCTTTTAGTTTTCTGGTGCTACCTGTTTGATAACAAAACAACAAAGTGAGGCCTCATTAGATGACCTTAATGGAAGGGGTAGCTCTGACTGAATACAGGAGCCTCTTTTCAGATCAGCTAGGGAGATAGTATTCATGTTTAAAATACTCCTACTAAAATGCTGTGAAGGCAAATGTTTGAGGAAGACTTTCCCCCCTGATTTCTATATGCAGTGGCATGTCTTCTTTTTCCCATGTCCCAATAAGTAAATTGTCTCAAAATAAAATAGCATTATTGCTTATCACTAGTTGGAATATTGGGCACCCTTATTCAATTTTCTTGTGTAAAACCCAGACAATAGCTTCTGCTGAGCGAGAGGGAGACATCCTCTCATTGCCTCCATTTGCCTCAGATTGTGAAGCATCTGTCAGTCCTCTAAGCACCTGGGATCAGTGGAATTCTCCTCACTTCAGCCTTAGACCTCATCTTTATTCCCTTCTCTGTCCTTCCTTAAAGAGTATTTCTTTAACATATACTGTATAAGAAAATGAGGGTCTGTAAAGTGGAAATAACAGACAAAGTGGAAAACAGTGCCCAAAATGCAGTGGAATAATGAGGATTGTACACTTCACAGCTAGTAGTTCTCTAAACCATTGCTGTGGACCAGCTCATACAGACATTTGAGACTTTACAATCTGTAAAGATCCATCTCTTCTCCTTTTTGGAGATGGAGATCGTTTTCAACTCAGAAGAGTGGGTGCAGTTCCCCTGGCTAGCATTTTTAGCACAGCAGCTGGTTACAACTGCTGGTTACAGGTCAATTGCAGAATTGTACAAAAATCTGAATTTCATTTCTAGCCTTTTTTTCATCAAAAATACAAAGCATAGCCACACACTGGTTACTATGTAGAAAATTACCTGCATCCAAGGTAAAACCAGCACAAAGGCAGAAATGAGTTAGAAATTTAAGAATAGCTAATAGTGTAATAGGCTAAAAATACCAGCATCATAGGTCATAATTTTACGGGATCATTAACTGAAGTTTGTAGCTAAATTTTACCAGTTTATTTAATAGCATTGTCTTGTAACAGCTATATGCTATTAATTCAAGAGACAGCTTATTGGAAATATTTTTATGAAGCTGTTACTGCCCTGACACTATTCTGAGTGTGTTTTAAACAATTTGTATCTTTCATTACTCTGAGCACTCCAAAAGTTATCTGAGTTCAGAAAGAAAGTATGTGTCCTTTTCTTAGGTTCATGGTTCATCTATTGGTTCATATAACTTCAAAAAGATAGTTATGACATAAAAATTACATTTTTCCACATCAAAGTGACCCAGTCAAAACTTCTGTTGAAAATTTTATGAGGCCTACAGCCTAACTTATTAAAAAAACCCAAGACAGTTTAGATTACAAAGAGCTATTTTTGACCAAGTAAACTGGCAGGCAAAGTTATGAGGATTTCTAAATTTCTAATAAGGCCAAGGAAGTGCAGAACATAAGAGGAATCTAAATATTATTACAATTTTCACTGCATGATGCAACCCACATATGTATTATGGTTTTGGTCCCGTGCTCTTCAAGGTTAATTGGGATAACCCTCAAAGTAAAAAATGCCACAGGAATCAACAATGTTAGCATTACCCTTTAGCATTATAGGAGGAAACTTTCTGGTTTTACAGTGCTGAAAAGCCTCATTTACAGAGACTGGGAACTGTCTTACACAACAATTTCATTTTGCTGATATAATCATGGCTTTGTATACCCATTTACATAACGACATTATAGGTCTGTAAGAGAAGTAGGATTATATTATCTCATAACAAAGTTACCAAGGTTTTGGTATAATATGGAGACTCTGCTTTTACATATGATTTTCATGAGAATGCTCTTTAAAGGAAATTATTTACCCGTTATCACGCTGCTCTTTTTAACATCTTAAGTGGACCTGCAAAAGGTAGTAGTAGGCCTAGGCCTTTTCCTAGCTGTCTCCTTGTGATAGGTGGCAATTTCACTCCAAGTCACTGTGGTGAACAAACTCTCCTTTCACATGTGTGGGTTGTCTATTCCTCTCCTCTGTGTATATTTAGGAAAAGGTGAAGCACAACAAAACTGAATGTGTGGCTTTGTTGCACATGTTTCTTTACAGGAGGATTTGCTTAATGTACACAGTGTGTGCAAAAGAGGAAGATCTCTTTCAGATTCCGAAAGGAGTGATGAGTAAGGAATAGTGATTGGGCAGTGGGATTGTTGCCTTTCCCTGGGTTTAGAATTAAAAGCCAAACACGGTTAGAGGGGAAAAAAGGGTTTTACCTCGGTATTTATTTAAGGATCCTCAGGTGCACCACATCCAGGTAGAAGGCAACCCTGAATGCACACCAAAAATACACACCTGAAAGTGCCCCCCTGAAAAGTGCACCCCCAAAAATGCACCCACACGATGATTCGTGTATACAGTTACAGACCTTGCAAATTAGCATATCTATCAAAGATTTCCCAATGAGAGGCTCAAGAGAAGCCCCAGTCCTGAGGAACCTTCCCCCTGGATGGGCCTATCTTGGTTTGCAGAATGAGTTCTGGAGAGGACCTTGGTGTCTGGGGCTTTCTGACCCCCAACTGTGAGGCTTCCAGGACGTTTGGTCTCCTGGCTTAAGGGAACTTTGGGTCTAAGCGAGTTATCAGACTTGGGGAATGACAAGTATGTGGGCTAAAAGCACTAAGGATACATAAAAGCTGTGTAAAAGGGTATATGAAAGGGTATATAAGAGGAGTATATGAAAAACCAAAAAATCATCATGGCATCATGATGGTTCCTTTGAATGGGGGATGTGCTTCCTTGTAGTTGATCTCTCCATAGTGGTGAGTACTCTGATTGTAAGGGTTGCATCAATAACAGGAGATTCACTTAAAATGAAGATGTTGCCTCAGAGTTTTTAATTCTCGGTCATAAATCTTTGCCAGAAATCTAAATATCTCTCTCACTTTTCCAGATCTGTTCATTATGCAAAATCTCTTTGATGATAGTACTAGCAAAAGCAAGAGAAAATAAATCCAAATGCACTAGTAGAGTTAAGACTCCCTTTTCAGCCCAAAGATGTGAGATGATATCTGTTATCTTCATAATTTTTTACTGTCTAGCCATTTATGAAATGCTTACCCACTGAAGATGTAATAGTTTTCATTTAAAATCTTGGTACTAGATATTTAGTTTGAGACCAGCTGTGACACTTAAGTATTTCCTGCTTTGATGAACCAGATGATGAAATAATCTAATTAGTCTCCTCATGAGAAGCAGTCAGAAGTATGATAGCTTTCCTATTTAAGAATCAATATAATGGCAAGATGGTAAAATCTGACAGGGCATCTGTAACATGACTGCTTTATTATGAAAAAATGAAAGCTTCATACAGATTTGATTACAGAGGATTACTTACCTTCCTTTGAAATAGCCAGGGATTAGCAAGCAGTCCTTATCCTTCTACATACTCTGTGTTCGTAAGAGAAGGGAGTATGTGAGTGAGATTTAGAGATAGAAGTATTTAGTTTTATTTCTCTGAATGGGTACTATAGGTGATTATTTCATTTTTGCAAGACCTTTATTCTTTCCTCCATTTCTTCATAGCAGGAGTACATGTGATTGTCCTCAGCTGGTATGAACTTGTGAGTTTTCTTGGAAGTTGATGAAATGGTGCTAGATGACACAAACAAAGCCTTTGCCTGACAGCTTCTGGTGTCCACTTTTCTCATCACTGATCATCCATTCTGTGAATTTCTCAGTTTATTCAGACTGTAGAAAACAACAGATAGCTCCATATAAGGCAGGCGTAGTATTTTCTAAACCATCTGTGACTATTTTTTGACTCATTTTTTCTCTGTAATCCCAGCCTCTCTACTTACTGCATCAGACATAGCTCCTTCCATATCTTACAGGGGTATCAAACTAAACCATAATTGCCAGCTACATGTGTTTTTAATTAATGCCCTGCCTTGAAGGAACTGAGCTGCTGGTAGCAGCTAAGGGTATTTGAGTTCCCTGTCTTGTGAACGTTGCAGCCTTATGTTATAATCCACATTCATAACCCACCTCCTTTAAAAATGAACTGCAGCTGCTCTTGATATCTAACATTTTTAACCTCTTTTGTATCTTTTATTGACCCTTAGAAACCTCACGGACCACAATTTGAGAAACATTGAGCTAAGTGTCTAAAATTCATGCATCTAGATCACATGGTCTGTTGGAGTTTGGTAACACTTTCACCTGCAGACATTCCCTTTCTTTCTGTTTGTCCTAGTATAGCCTGCTCATGTTGAGATATAAATCTCTTAAGATTGAAAAAGGCAAATAATTTGGGAGGCTTTCTAAAAGCAGCCAAAGCATTTATCTACTTCAGTTACAGGTATTCCATCTCTATGTAGCAGAGCTCTGTGTCTGGGGAGAGCTTAATATCAGATGCAGTTTTCCCACTGGGTGGGGATCTTTAATGTATCACTTGTGAGTAGTAACGCTCTTCACTGACATTTGCAGTTGCTGTTGATATTTCTTACTTACTAATGTTTCCAGACACTGAGCCTTCCAGGAGGGCCTAAACCGACTCAGGCTGGGGCGCATTTGCCTCCTCTGGGAAGCTGTTTTGCAGCTTTGAGTATCTCAGCTATTCATAAAAAGGCAATGTGACTTTGCTAGCCCTCAAGAGTACATCTGTCTCACTGACTCACCACGGAGATGCTGAAAACAAATATACTTGCCAGTCCTGATAGCGGTGCTTGGCTTGCTGACTGTTTCATGCAGTTGGAAGAACACAGCCAAGCCTTCTCAGGAAGGGCTTTGGGCAGACAGGTCAAGATGGCAGAGGCACCCAGCCAGGACGGCAGCCCAGTGAGATCAAGAGCTGGACTGCTGCATCATCTGGTTCATTGGAGGATGAAGCACTTAATTGTCACAGCTGGTGTCATAGTGAATTTCTGGCACCCTGGAGAAGAAAGAGAATTGTTGAGTATGACCAACATGGACTCTAGGAAGAGGTGACTGGTAGCATGCAACAAAGGAACTTTTATGAGGATATCCAAGATAAGAGTAAGAAGTCTACATAAGGTTGGAATTCCAAAAAAACGGGTCAGTATAAAGCTTAGGATTCCAGGTAAAAACTTGTAATGCATGCCAAGCTTGTATTAAAAAGGTAGCCTCCACTACTAATCTTTAAAGTATTTCATCAACTTTTCACTTGAAAATTTGACCTATGATGAAGATTCTCTAGTTTGAGAGGCCTGAGCTAATTTCTGAGTTATTTTCTCTTCCCAGTTTTTGTTTGCACTATGCTTAGCTAAGCATGATGCAAAATGCTTCGCCATGTATAATGTAAGACCAGAAAGGCAACTCAGGCCTTCCGCTGTTGTTTTTAAAGAACCACATTTTACATACTTATTACCTAGCAAGGGGCTGAGTGTCATCTGTGCTAAGTAATTTTCTGGCTTGTTTACTCCATCTTTGGGAGCATGATTGTAGGGGGAGAATGAAAATGGAGAGTTCAGAACCAGATGAGAAAAAGCAGTGATGATTTCAAAGCACTGCAAGAAGATTAATATCTAAAATAATGTCATGGTCTCCTATCTTACCTAGCATGTTCTTCTAAAACCCCTTTATTGTGGCAGGGGTGGCTGTTAACTGAAGAAAAGCAGCAGATTCTGCAAACCACTGATGGTGGCACTAGAGCCCTATCCCTCTATTCTCCTCCCCAGAAAGCTAATAAAGAACATCAAAAATAGATGTTATCAGGCCATCAAGAATTAACAACATGCAGCAGATGGTAACACCTACCCTTTGCTATATACCTAATTTTAGCCCAGACTATTTACCAGCAAGTTGTGGCAAAGGTTAAGGAATCCAGCACTGAGCAGTGGGAAAGAAGTAGAGGCAGGAGGGAGCAGAGAGGTTTTCTCTCCTTTCTGGCCCTCTTTCAGATTATCATTTTAACCAGTGGCTTTGCACACCGTGATTACCCTCAGTGAAATGAAAGAAGGTGTTTCCTTCAGCCTCAAACTATCAACTGGTAAACTGCCAGTTGAAATCTATGACATACCCAAAAAAATGGAGCTATGTTTCATGGCTGAAATGGAACTATCTCCCTGAAGGTGTTGTCGTGGGAAATGCAATTACATTATTGTGTGTGAGGTGGGCACGTGTGCTTATGGATGCACATACATGTTTTCACCCATCATGTTTTGTCCTTACCTCTGCTTTATTTGCTTTTCTTTCCTGACACTAGCAACAGTGTGATTTAGGACAGTGCATTGATGCATGTTGGGTCTTTCGATGGAATATCTAGACTGAGAGCACCACAGGCTTAGCTCAGGCTCCCACCTACATTTTAGTACAAATCCCTCTGTCAGCAGCACACTTAAACATTTCACCTGGGCTTGTGTGAGCTCTAAACAAATGTTTGCTGGCTCAGTGAGGGGCACAGTCTAAAGTCAAGGTCTCTGCTGAAAGGTGGCCCAACTCAGCATTGCAGCCTGTCCAATGCAGGGAATGGCTGAAAAGTGCTGTATGAGAGAGAAAGAAAGACGTCAGGATTTCTCCACCTGGAATAAAGGATGCTGCAGTCAGGATTGGCAGATCCTGCACCAGATGTCTTTAAGACTAGGTGTGTCAGAGACTGAAAATACTTCCTGTTTCAAACATTGATAAAATGTTTTGCTCATTATAAAGAAGCTACAAGCAAAGAAGCTCTCCCTGAAGACTGGGACTTGGGACTGAAAGTCAAACTGCTGATTAGATAAAGGNCTCCCCCAGGGTGGTGCCTGGGCTTTCCTACCTACCCTGAGCATGTACCAACCCATGGGATTCTATGCTTTTTGGGGTGACCTTCACCCCCAAGAAGACCAGTTGGAGAGGATTAATGAAACATCGTTGGGATCCATGGAGTGGTGATGTTTTCCTTATTCTGTCCCTGTCACTCTCTTTCTGTCCTCCCCACCTATTTTCTACTTTTCTTTCTCTCTTTCTTTCTCTCTCTCTCTCTCTTATTTACCATCAAATAAAACCCTTACTATTAACTGGCACATGATCTCGTTTGCACCTTAATTCGGGCAGAGGCATTTCCAAAGAACCTTAATAATTGGATCTTAACACAGGTGGTCTGGTTTCTCAGCTGGAGGAGAAGCAGGTGTTACTGCTAGAAGTGTCCACACCAGATGCTGCAGCCCCCCATCAGGTGGCAACTGGCATTTAGCAGCCTTATCTCTGTGTGCCTTCCCCTCACTCTTCACCGAAACCGAACCACACCAGCTGTGCAAGAGACGCGGCTCACGGGTGTGCACCCTCACATCCTCCAGCACACGACTTTTGCCTTGATGCTAAACAAGGGGCTGGCTGGATTTCCTGTCCAACCTGCAGCCTTTGATGTGTGTTTTTTTGCGCAGTCCCTGCTAGGTTGTAGTGGGTTGATGTACCCACTACATAGGTGTTTTGGCCATAGGCTTAAATTGACCCATGAGTTCATACTGTGAAGATGCAGGGAGGGTCTGCAAATTAGAAAAGACCTGATAACTTCTGTAACAGGATGTAAGCAATGGGGGAATTTTCCCCAAAGCACTGGCAAACCTTCCTTTGCTCTGCCTTTGGGAGGGTCATGTATAGATTTAATTTATTTTTGTTGAATTGCCATATCACAAGCTGTGTTTCCTAGTGGGAAGTTCTGTATGCAAGATGTTTAAAATGTTTTTCTGCTGTGGATGCTTTGTGTAAACAGCACTTCAGCGAGAGACAAACTGCCTTGAGTTGCACAAGTGAATGAAAATTACTTGAATCCCTGGCTCTGATATACTGACTAACTACTGTGAGTTTTCTGTGTTTTGTGCCTGGTTTGAAGTGACTGAAAGGTATTGGGGTTTATATTTATTATCTAACAGACTTCTTCTGGGACGACAGCTCTGGCCTCTCTCCACCGTGTTTTTCAAGAATAAAAAGCTCAAAACCTATCCATTTTGAAAGTTATATTAATGGAAAGAGGACTGTTGAATTTTTTTTAAGGTTGAGTTTTCACATTTAAATTTTGAAACATCATTCATAAAGAGTCATTTTTATTTATACAGCTGCTGCAAATTTCACAGGTACAAGCATTAAATTTGTGTATGGGATGCAAATAGCTTTTTGTGAGTAGTCAAAATCTGAAATGATAATTGTATTAATTAGGTAAAGTATAATTGGTTACCCATCAGTGAATATAGTAGCACTGGTCATTACGAAGTATGCAAGAAACCCTGTGATGCCAGTGATTCTTACATAAATGCTAACCTATGTGAGCATTTAAGAAGGACAGATGATTAATAAAGTAGCATAACTGTATCCCATAGCTTCAAAATCTCTTCAAAATCTCTTCAGACTGTATTTTCAGAACACCAAGGAAAATCAGTTGCTGGGCAAATAATGCTGTTACAGTGGAGCACTTTTTTTTTTCTTGTTAGCTAATACAAATAGTAAAGAAGAGAAAACCCCCAACTTTAAGGTTTCTTATTCCTATACCCCTTTACTTATGATCTCAAGAAGTTAATAACTTCTAATATATGCTATTAAAAAATCCAGAGAACATAAGATATTTGACTGCATAGCAAACAAAGATGCATTTTTGCTTTTATCCAGCTGACTACACCATCTTTGGGCAATGAGCAGTGAGCCAGAGTCTGATTCGCTTCCTCAGAGCTGCCTTAAACTGCAACAGGCCTTAAAAAGAGATGTTCTAGCACTGATAGTGTTGAAATTAAACTTTCAGAGGATTCATTCAAGTTTAAAGTTTGAATATCTTGACACACAAGAGGCAAATGCCCTTTCTCTGAAGGACTTTATTCTGCAGCATGCTCAGGAGCTCACAACAGCCTTGAGTTAATTGAATGCATTCTACGAGAGAAGTGTAATGTAGCATCCAGACACAATACAGTATATTCAAGTGTTTGTCCATATGTAAGTAGTTAATTGATTGTGTTGCTATGGAGCACAATTCAAGGTTACTGTATTATCTTTAGCACAAAGCTGTACAATTACAAAATCATACAGGTTGCAAAATACATTTAAGGGTAAGGTAGGCTTAACTACTATGTTGGGAATGACAATGAATTATTTTTCATCTCTTTATCTTACTGTACCCTTCACAGCTCAGGGACATCATCTTGTGCTTGGTGAAATCCTAGTTCTATTTAGATTTTCTGCTAGGAGGATTGATGGTAAAAGAAATTGTGTGTTGTTTCCAACAGCATGCATTCATGTTAAACATGTTTCACATTTAGAGTCTTGATTCTTGAGCAGCCCCAATCATTCATGTGTTATGCTTTAAGACTCTCAATAATATGTAGATGTTAAAAAAGCATTCAAAAATCCTGTACAGGGCTTAGTATTTCTGTCCTTTCTTTCTAAACCTTTTAGGCACCTTTTCTACATGACCATGAAGTCTAGAAATTTACATAAAAGCTGAAATTCTCCTGGAAATCATTATTCAAAGGTCTGGGGAAGTGCTGATATTTCCAGAATTTTAATGAGATTGTGAGAGTTGGATTATCTTTTTTCTTCTATCCAAGCATCCATCCAGACCTCGTGAAGCCCATGTGAAGACAGATTTGAAAGTAACATCTTACATTCCCTTTCTTTAGGTCAAAAAACCCCATAAAAACCCCACAACAAATTGGAGGGATCTTGCTGGGCTAGAAATACTGTATTTTTGGATTGGATTTCCTATTTTTTCTCCTGTTCACCATCCGTGCAGCTGCACTAAATGAGGAGCAACCTGGGGCAGCAGGCAGAGGGCAGACAGGACCACAGGGTGTGTGGATACTCCACCAACCTCCGTCACCCTTGTGGTACAGTGGTGAGGAGGGGGTGAGGGGATCAAAGGGGAGATTTTTGTATGTTCATGAAAAAGCTAAACCCCATTAAAAGGAGTATGGCATTTCTAGTGGCCATGCAAACGAGGCATGCTTTCTTTACCCTCATTCCTTGCAAGCACAGATATGCTTCAAAATGCCCAATTTGTGTATGTGTGTAGCTGGGGGAAATGGCGTAATGTAAATTTTATAATGGTAGCTATAACTTAAAATGGTGAGGTAGCTACAAATATTGTCATCCAGTATTTGGCATCTTAATCCCTTGCTATTTAAGGCAGACAAAAGTGTTTGTGAAACGTCTCAGAAAGCCGTTATTTTTAACAAGTGACAGGCTGAAGCTAGAACATAATGGCCAGGAGATTTTTAGCAAATTAAATAGCATTATATTCTTAGTATGCATGTTAGATAGGAAATACTTCCCAGGAACAGCTATTTGAGGGTATTCCATTGGGGAACTAAAATTACTGTGAATTTTGAGTGGCTTTCCTGCAAAAGGATTTCGATTATCTTATCTATCTTATCCGTTCATTAGATGTAGTCTGTCTGCATGTAACAGAACAGAATGTATGTATATGTATGTATAGATGTACACATATATATTTCTGTGCATACCAGAATGGAGTGCCTTCTGCACGCTCAGTTATGGAGCCTGTAGCAGCTAATCTCCCTGAGAATGCCAATGCCATGGTTTCTTCAATGCATTAAAAAAGAATAAGGATTACATGCTACTGTATGTGTCCTGAGATTTCTCCTTTGAATTTGAGAGGACGTTATGGGTTTTCACATTAGTGCTGAGATCCTAAAGCACTGTACACATGCTAACAAATGCCTCAGACCTAATGAGACAGGAAATTGAGAAGCTTAAACGGACTAATAAAGGAAGAAAAACACTGATGCTTGCATGATCCTGGAAAATGACTGTTATGTTCTGTTACAGAAATTAAAGTAACTTTGGCAAGGATTTACTATTGAAGAAAAGTAGACATGGGACTAAACCTAGGGTAAAAGAGCAAAACCAAAACATCATGTCAAACAAAAAACCTTTGGAAGAGAAGAGACACCAATCGAGATACAAATTGAGTTTTTAAAGTACTTTTAATTAAAATGTTTCATTTAATATGGACAATAATACAAGAGAATTATATCTGAAATTCGAAGCAGGTATATTACCTATAGAAGAACCTCTAGATGCTGGTTAAGGAGTTATGATTTATACTATCCAAAATTAACACAGCTACAAAGACATCAATCTGTTAGCAGTTTTGAGAATGCATCAACCATTTTGGTGCCTAAGCATCATTTCCTCTTTTTATCTGGTGTGAAAAACAACAACCAAGGACCTGTGGCAAGTTCTCATTTTTTAAGAGTGTTCTGGTCCAAACTGTTTGACACAGCCACCTGCAGTAATTGCCCAACCTGGCTATTCATTAACCATTTGTTGAATTTTGTTTCCATGACAACTTCCTATTTTATACTGTCTCAGAAACTCAGTAGAATTCAGACATCAACTTAAAACACCTAAATGTTTCTCTGAGTTGCATCTCTTGTTTCCTTGGCAACTTCCTCTCAAGTCACCCTAGGATATTTCAAGGCACCCAAGACAAATTTCATTGCATTGATCTTTTTAATGAATTTACCCTGACCTGCAGTATACACATTGTACCAAACTTAAAATATTAGATGACAGGATCTTTATTGATTTCATTCAAATGCTGCTTCTCAGCCGAAATCCAATTACTTTGCCCCAGTGCGTACATTTTCCCCATTAAGGCTGCAAAAACAATGCTGTAAGGTGCTATCTATACGTATGCAGACCAATCTGAAGATTAAAAACAACTTTGTGTACCAAGTGCAATATTTCTGACAGAAACAAGGGCACGTTTTTCCTGCTCTGGAGTAATGTGTGATTATTAAAATAAATTCTAATGAGAAAACGTAAATGCAGAGGAAATCTCAAGAAGCATGTGTTGTTTTTGGTGCATTGCAAAGGCAGTAGTTAAAGAAACCATAAAGAAAATCATCCCAGATGCTAAATCCCATCCTTCAGCCTCAAAGAAAAAAACAGCTAACACTGATTCCATGCTGGTCACGAAAGCTGGTGACTCAGTAGGTCTTCCCTAATTCTGCACATGCTTTTCCTATCTTGGAGCAGTGTAAGAGGTTGAAACAAACAAGATGAATCTTGTATCTTGATTGCAGTCTCTTCCTCCAAAGTCCCTTAAAGAGAGAATGGCCAGGTCTGAGCAAATATTTAGCCTCTACAGTGGGTAAAGACCATTTTCATCTCCCACTTTTCTCCTTTCACATTTACTGGTCCCACAGCCCAAGGAAGTGAAACCAGGGTCTGTCATATATGAATGGAAAAGGGGAAACCAGATCAGACCCTGAAAATTAATCTCTTCTGGAGATAAGAAAGGACTCCTGAAAATCCAGGATCCTCATGCTAGAGTCTTATCCCCACCTGCATTATTTAATCCTACCATACTTGGTTTCTCCAGTGTAAACCCATATCCTGCTATTTCTAAATCTGGCCCAGCTTCTTACACTGGCATCTTTTCTTTGCTGACCTCAACCCTGGTTTAGCATCTTCCCATTTTTCTCATGACTTCCTTTTACCTAGTTTACTGAGTATGCTTCACTCTAAAATAAAACTATAACCAAACACAGACAACACAATGACTTCCTCACAAGGGTGCAATAGCTCCTCTTACATGGCAAGGGCTACTTCCTCCTCTGACCATGTGTTATGGACATGAGTTGGCTCAAGCAAGAGCAATTTTCTGAGTGTGTCTGAATCTGAGATTTTAATCTGAGCCAGTCGGCCTTACCCAGGAAAGATGTCTGGGGTAGTCTTTTTGGTGAAGACCCTTTAAGTCTAGATCCAGTGTGGTGCACATAAGATGCACAGGAAAGGAAGAAGCAGTGGAGGACAAGGACCATGTTTTTGCTGCTGTGCAAATTGTCTGTCACGGTGTCAATAAACAACAGTATTCGTTTAAAAGAAATAGAATTTCTGCTGACAAAACGATGAATGAAGGATGTTTTACAAAAGAGAGATTTTAGTTTTGAAGTTCCGCTCAATGCTTAGGAGCAACCTGAGAGGATGTTAACTACTTTAGGCTCTCAAAAAGCCTAACAAACAGAGCCTTGTATCGCATTAATGCTAATTGACAGATGTGCAACACTTGAATATAAAGATTTGAGACATACAGTTATAAATGAAAACTAAGCAGCAATGGCTTCATAAGAGGCAACTGGAGATGATTAATTCACACCTTAAAAAAAAGAATTAGTGAGCTGTTTGTCTAAGCCAGAACAATCATCCCTCTACTGTGTGTCTGCTGCTTTCTTACTTTTGCCCGGCAGGAAATGATCCTTTGAAGACATAATGACTTGTCTAATTTTCTGCATGTTAGAAGTATCATTAAGTATAATAAATTATTAATTCCAAAGAGATTATGGTGGAGAGAATTTGTTGGATCGGAGCTACAAGTGTTAAGCCCATCTGCAAAACACCAGTTTACAGGGACCTCAATCTAGATAGCATGATAGCTTTGGGTAGGATAAATAATAATATTTATAAGGATAAAATTATATGATGTGTGTGTAATTTCAGGCAAACCTAAATGCTGGGAAATTTGAATGCTATTAAACTTCCTTGTCTCTTGAGATAAATGATGTATTTTTTTTTTAAGAATTTCAAATGCTCTTTTCAAATTTCAAATGCACTTCATAGTGTTTTGTAGATAACTTGCACTGCCAAGACTTGTTGTTATGCAAAATGCACTTTAATTAAGATTTTAATGGATGTCTTATGTCAATATTCACGGTTGTAATATTCTATTTTCTCTCGTGTTTTAGCCTAGTGGTAAAAGACTAATATTAAATTTTTAGTAGAAACTGTTTTTTTGAGAGTATTTTTGTTCTTGCTTTTATCAGACTAATTGTTCTCTGATGCACAAATATTTCAGCTTTATTTAGGTGGGAGTATCAATGCAGGATAGATCATGATGCCTGGAAGGGATTAAGACTAAGTTCAGGAAAGACTGTGAAACTCTTTACAGTGGTTTCAGTTGGTTTTGGATCATGCTGAAGCAAACATTTTCAGATACTTCTCTCCAGTTCCATATTGATACCAGTGTAACGGCAGGTTCTCAGTAAGCTAAGGTATTTTCTTTGTCAAAATATATGATGCCAACGTGTATCATTAGAAAGAAGATTTTCTTGAATGAGATAATCCATTTGTTTTGTCAGTCTAGCTCTTAGCAAGCAATGCAAATATATGTGTGTTTGAAATAAAGAATGTTTGTTGTACATATGGAATCCGTTTTTGAGTTAATATCTTACCTCACCACTACTTTCAAATCTTTGACAGAACTGTGGGTATTTTTTAAGAGAAGGAACAAAAGCAGAGGCTGATTTATTTACCCTGGAGACAGCTAAAAATCCCACAAGGTTAGAGACAGTGTGTTGATCTGTACTTGTACTTTCGGCGTAAAGGAGTGTAAAATATACTGCCTTTGTCTGTTCCATTTTGTTTCATTCCTGACTTAAATTCAGAGGGATTGCCAGAAACAACAAAATGCTGCCTGACACGGTGGTACCTCTTTTGCAGCTGGGCATGTGCCAGTGGCCTGAGGGCTACATCTGCTTTGCATATGAATTTGCACAAGATATTCATGAGAGCCTAATGTGAAGGGTTAGCCTTTATGTATTTGTATGAATTATAAAGAAACTGCATAAAATATGTTTCAAAGGCTGCAGGGGAAAAGGGTAAAAAATGGAAAGCTGACACTTCTTGTGTCCATCCTTCTCTTCATGCATTATTTAACATGCCTTCCACTGCCAATATCCATCAGGCTGAAATTCTTCAGGAAAAAAAAAAGCTAAAGCTTTGTTTGGAAGACAAAGGACCTCACAAGTGAGATGATATTTGTTTGGAAGCTGGAAGCTGAACATTTACCCACGTAGGTGAAAGCAACACCACAGTAAAGCAAAATGATTTTGGTGCCAGCAGCACTCTCAAGTATATGAAGGAGTTCTTGGAATCTTTTCCAAGACTGCTCAGCCGGTGAAGTGCATCATTCACACTCATTCCCTATTATTTTTTATTTCCTGAAATGAAGTGTTAACACAGTGAAGACTTTGGGGTGTAGTTTCCAAACAGTGATGAGCCTCAGGAGATCCAAGTTTTGGCTTCTCTCATGCCTGCAAAACCAGATGGACTTCCCATCAGCAGTTCCTGGTGGCTGAGGATTTTCCTCCTTCTCCCCGCTTTGGAGAGAGTGGTATGAGAAGGTGTGCTGAGGAAGAAATGACTATGACATTTCACATTGTGTTCTGGTCACTTGGGGCTTTTGCAAAGATTTGCTCAGAGAACTTCCTATTTCCCTGTAGCATCTCTTGTGGTGTTCAGAATGGGCACTAGGGATACCACAAGGAAAGTCCATTCACTGACCAGGAAGCTCAACAACATCAAATCACTTCAGAGAATTTCAATCCAGAGACAAAAAATGTAGACGTGTCCCTTTTGCCTGGGTGGGTTTTGGTTGATTGGTTTTGTGTGGTTGTAAACCAGATCTCCAGCCCAGGTGAGACCTCAGCTTGAGACCAGCACCCTGAACCCCAGGTGCACCATGCTTATGAGGCCTGAAGAAATAGAGATATGCACATGGTACTCCTTTGGAGAAGTCTGTCTGAGTCTGTTATAGCCTTGTCAAATATTTGCCTTTCACTTTGAAAAATTCCATGGCCATTGTCAATCAAAGTCTCTTTTTCTTTTTCTTTTTCTTTTTCTCTTTCTCTTTTTCTTTTTCTTTTTCTTTTTCTTTTTCTTTTTCTTTTTCTTTTTCTTTTTCTTTTTCTTTTTCTTTCTCTTTTTCTTTTTCTTTTACTTTTTCTTTCTTTTACTTTTTCCTTTTCATCTTTGTCTTTTTCTTTGTCTTCTTCATCTTTGTCTTTTTGTTTGTCTTTTTCTTTTTGCAAGGGGTTCAAGCTGTACCAGATCTTCTTTCCTGTGAAGAAATTTACCTCTGCCTAAACCACCCATATTGTTGCAGTGCTAAAAGTAAAGCCCTAGCAATTTAGACAGGAAAGTACCTCATAATTCGGAACAGACACTAAATCTGGTGAGAACCAAGGGGCTTGTGTTATGGATGTGTGACCTAATAGACGCTGAAAATCCATTTTGATTCATCTATTTGTAAGGGTGTTTGCATCACACTTTCAACTCAGATATTCTTTTTTAGAAGACAGAAAAGCTCTTTATCTTTTAAACTGGTGATATACCATTATTGAATGAATGTGAGCCCTATTTATGTTTGACTGAAGTGCTTTTGTCGTGGTCTGATCAATCCTTCCTGAGGCTCACAGAAGCCTTCCAGCTGGCTTTGTTGAACTTTGCACTGTCTTTTCTGCATGACCGTGGTTTGTAAGGGAAGGCTCAAAAAGGCTTTGTTTACCTTAGATATTATTCCCCTATTTAGATACCCCAAGAATTATGAATCCACATGACTGTAATATCATTTTTTTCAAGCCCTTGTGAAGATTATTATTTATTATAGGTAGGGTAGTAGGACAGTTTTTTATAATATAACTAGCAAAATTGTTGAAATTGAGTGCCTTATTTTTGCCAATACTTTTGACAGATACTGCTGTGCTTCCTATACTTTTTATTGCACAAAAAAGCAGCATGCAAAATGATGGAGAGTATAGTCTAGTGACTCCAAATGAGTATTTGCTCAGTCTGGGACTTCAATCCATGTAAAAATACGAGGTTTTTATTCTGAAACGTTTCAACTAACTTGTGTTTTTCATCTGTTTCTGTTCTGTGATTGTATTTGGAGATTACCTATCAGCTTTGGAACAATTATAAGTGTATAGAAATGAAATTCTGTTGTAATGGGTGGTAGCCTGCTGCTGCATCTCCCTTCTCATGTGTCTAACAGCCCCATGTTTAACTCACAGCAGTATTTTTCCATTTGTCTGTCTGAGGCAGATGTCGATGTGTAACTAGTATCAGTAAAATATACAAATGTATTTCCATAATTAGTGTCTTGTGAGGGTAGATTTGGATTTAATAGAGGATTCAAGTCTTAAATGTCTTGCAGATTACAATATATTGATTAATTCTATCCTCTGAACCACAACTTAGTTTAACAGCCACCTGTTTCCAAAATATCCAGAAATCCACAACTGGAGTACCCCAGTAGTTAAATCAGAAAAATAACTGAAATTAGATGGGCACACTGAAATTTAACTATCCTTGTAAAATAATATTATTAAAGATGGGGTTGGTAAGCATTTGGAAATAATTTTGACTATTTTTATTCAGGATGTATTCAGCCATTAAAATTGGCCCTCCAGGTAACCTTTCATACAGTACTAATATTATTTCGAAGTGGAAAAGCTGAATAATTAAATGACTTTAGGGCACAATATTTACCAGATGTAATCAAACAGAGTTTAAGAATGAAGAAGAATCAAGATTTGCTTTTCTGTATAACTGCTTCCTGCAGCAATCATGCAAGCTTCTAAAACTGAAATCAGAGTACACGTGCTGGGCAGGGAAAGGCTGGCTTTCATTGGCCCTCCTTAATTAAATTCTCTGTGTGTACTATGCTGAATCCATAGTCACCCCGAAGTAGCAAACCTAGACAAGAAGAAAGTAAGAACACTGGAATTTAATCATTTCACCTCTTTCTGTTGTGCTTTCTGTTGCACGGTGTGCTTGGAGCTCCATCTTACACATTTCTTAGGGAGAATCCACAAGAAATTATCAGAGGGTTACCACTTCTGAGAGAGGTATGCTGGAGGGAGAAAAATGAGTGTTAGTAGCCAGAGCGTGTTTGTTTTTTACTGTGGGAATGTCAGTCAAATGTTAGTAGCCTGTAACCCTGTAATGAAGCAGCTGCCCTGCTCTCTTACCGTTGCTTTTGCTAAATATCTCTGTGTCTAAGTTTGCTTCTGGATTGGAGATTTTTCTCACCTGTTATTTCACAGTGAGAAGAAAGTCAAAAGAAAATTATTAGAGAGATAGTGCCCTGCTGGGCAGTATCCAGTTGATGCATCGATCAGGTTTGTGAGGGCTCCACTGGACCAGAAATTCTTTGATGCACGAGTTTGCTGCTAGTGTCTGCAAAAACTTCTATCTGCAATAGAAGACAACATTACTCATTTCTTTTAACAAGGTGCTTGCAAATTGACTGGTCTTTGCAAAGCAAGTCAACAAATTTTAGCCATGTCCTTGTGACTGGCACTATGTGGTCTTAAGTGACTGACTATGAATGACCAAAATTTCAGAAGTAGAAACATGAAGCACTTCCCTTCTTCTGTTTTATTACAAGAGGTCTGAAAACAAAGTAATAGAATTGCATTTAAAAATAGTTTTCTATCTGAGTGGAGTAAAGAAGCAAGCGTGTTGTGTGTAGAAAGTCTGCAGTAATTGACTCAGATCTGTGATTCTCCTTCAGCAGTGACTAAGTTCACCCCATTGGGGACTGCAGAGCAGTGATTGTCTTCTTGCAGACAGATGGCCTCCCACACTTTATCTGATTGTCAGGAGGAAAAGAAGAGAAAGAATTGCAAGGGTAAATTACTATTACTTGGACATGGAGATTTTTGCATCCTTTCATGCACTGAACTTTGTTTATTGCTACACCATCTGCGATCCTGTTGCTAACAATTGCCCATCAAATTTCAGGCATGGCCGCAGCTCTCTTGGACGGTGTGTCACCTCACACCGGGAATGCCTTCTTCTGGTTTGCTATCAGCCAACATCAGTACAGCCCTGAGACGAATGTGAAGAGAGGGCATCCTTTTTGTTTTGTTCCTACTTTTGAAAGGGGCCAGAAAACTTAAAGGAGTAAAGCCCTCCTGCCTGATTCTGCTTGCAGCTCAGGACCCAGGCTTTGTCTCCATAGTACAGAGAAAAACTCTGCAGGGTCAAGACCAAACCTCATCCCCAGCTGCTTTTCCTGATGAAAAAGGAAAAGTGCCCCAACAGCTCCTTGGATTTAAGTGGACAATGCTACATTTTTTCATGTGTAGTCTTAAATAAGTGAATGCAGTTTTGTAGTATATATTTTAGAGTCCTGCCAGAAGAGTCACTGTATTGTACTAAGGGAATGCAATGGCAAAGAACTAAAGCCTATCTCCTTGTGTCAGATAGGACTGCAACAGGCTAAAACCATTCTTGGCACTATCCTGCATCTCTCCACCTCATTGCTGAGCCTCTGAAGTTTGCCTTTGACTCTTCCTCTCTGGTTCTCATACAAGTGTGAAGGAAAAGCACAAACCTAGTTGTTCTTAGGAACGTCAGGAATGTAATGTTTTCAAGTAAAATATTATGCACTCCTTCCCCCAGCCTGTCCCCTTATATAAGACTTTCTTTGGCTTGCATATGATCAGCCAGTAGAACTTCATCCATAGGAAAAGCAATAAATCTGCCAAGAAAGCTCATTAGTTTAATTTATTATGATTAAATACAAGGATTATTCACTTCCCTGTTTCATCAAGGATTATAATCAAGATTTTAAATGTGGCCAGAAGGGACATTTCAGCTAGTGATTCAGTCTGTAAGACAGAAAGCAGGTCTTGTATAGGAAAACATAGTTAAATATGCAAGCACAGTACATCTGTGTGTGAATTTGAAATGTAATTGTGTAATGATCTCGACATTTAACATGAAACACTTCTAGGAGGGATTCATTTGGGGATGGAGGTTGAATGCCATTATTTTTTCTCTCATTAGTACTACGTTTAACATATAACCTTTTAATAGAAATATGAGCAAAATAAACAGCTAATTCTTTGTGATCCAGAACTGTCTGGACAGACAGATGGGTTTTAGGGAAGGATGTTTTGTGTATTTCTTGAATGACCTAAAATATTTCCAAAGCAAATTAGTGTTTTAAGGGACCTTTCACATTGTACTCCAACTAGCAAAAAACTGTCTCTCCTAAAATTACTGCTTATTGTGCCTGTGACTCAGCATGTGTTTTCTAGCAGTGACTTGTGAGAGAAATGATTTATTGGTGGCTGAGGATTGCATCTTTCTTCGTTACTCTGCCTTTAACCTGTGGGTTGAATTCACTCATAGTTTTGTCCTATCATCCTCTTTTTTGTCTTCCTCTTTTCCTTAAAGCTTTCCCAAAGTAATCCCCACCTCCCCTCTGTGTGGGGGAGCTATCAGTGAGGCAGGTGTATGCCAAGGACTGGCATTTTCCCAATTATTTGTGCATTTCTGTAGAAAAACAGAGGAAAGTCAGGAACTGCCAGAATGAATCAGACATGTGATTTCTCTAAATCACCATTCTTTGACATTAGATACATATTTCTCTGAACCATATGAAATCTCTGTGCTGGTTTCTTGTTTCCCCCTTCTTTTTAGAGGTAAATTTAGTACAGTCTGTGGAAGTATGGGGAAAAAAAAGATGTAGTAGCAGAATACAATAGGATTTCAGTTGAAGGAAAAACATGTTTCTGGGCTGTTCTGTTTTCATAAGGGATTTTTGCCAAAGCCTGAACGGTATAATGACAAGTGCACAACACTCTTTCCACTTACACTTCTAGTTTGGGCACTTAGCACCAATGGCTGTATGAGCACATTCAGGATGCTTTGGGACATCCTGGAAAAAAAATTTCAGGAAACACAAAGCAAAGGAAGCACGGAAAGCAAGACTGCTATAGGATTTGAGGCAAGCACTTTGACCCATAAAATCCAAAGCTGAAAATCAGATTAAACTGTGATCAAACAAGAGGATAATATGTGAGAAAGAAATGCAATTACTTGTAGATTGTCACTTAAGAAAAATTAAGATTGAAAATTAGCAAACATTGAAGAAAATATTCATGCGGAAAGAAAGGCTATATTACATTTACTATCAAATGTAGCCCATTAAACATCGTTTGTGTGGCAGAGGAGAGCTGACAGAAAAAATCCAAGAAAATAAGACTTTGCTGGAAAACTTCAGTTTGTGAAAACTAAACTTTGGAGGGTGTAACGTAGAGCCCTGCTTCATCAAAGCCAAAATTTTTGTTCTAAGCCCAGCCATTGTCCCCAGCTACCTACTAATTTGGTGATTAGGCTCCCCTGGGAATGAGACTTCAGGTGTAAGTCCTTCTGCTGCTTCCCTCAGGCTCGGGGCTTCAGCCCAAGTGTGTGACCATCTGAGGAAACTCAGATGTTCCTGTGGAGGTCTGGGACAGGAATGAAGTGTCCACTGCCGCAGAGATGACTTCTGGGCAGCCAAGAGCAGTGTGACTGCACTGCTGTCCATCTCACCAGACACCCGTGCCATGCAGCAGCTCGGGGATGGCGTGCCACAGGGCACAGGGACATGCTGCCCGTCCTTCTGTATGGCCGTCCTTCCAACTAGCTCTGTTTCTGCTTGAACTATGCCAGTTTCGCAGCAGGTCCCATACTCAGCCATCGGTCTCAGGCCCGTTGGATGGGAAATGTGGTTGCCCTTTTTTGAAGGCTTTTTATCAGATGGAGCCAGGTGGCATACATTCTACTGCCATTAAAATGCAATTCTCTTCAATGAATCCTCGCATGTAGGCAGGGACTGCCACATTAGATCATTTGGAAGTCCTGTCACCATCTGGGATTTATGTGGAGTGTTACCCAAATGATGTATGGTGCAGCCCCAGGAAAATGATGGCAGTGAAGAGAATGTACATTGAATGCATTCATCGACCCTATTCCATCTGAAGAAATGCAATCATTCCCTGACACAAATTTTCTGCATAGGAGGAGAAGGCAAATCTGTTAGAGTCTTCTGGTAATAGTGGGGCTTTTTTCTTACAATAGTGATTGTTAAAAAATAATTGTGTGCATTAAAGTTCATTTTACAACAGAGTAAATGTCATGAATGTATTGGTGAAATATTTTCAGGTTTGGGCCCATTATCTGTCTGATTAAAGAAAGCTTGAGTTTTTCAGGCAGTCTCACGTGATGAGGCGGTTGTTATGGCAACAATACATTTTTTATGAGTTGTAATAATGACAGAGCAACATCTTTTAAATTATCAGGATTTAAAGTTACAGCTGCTTTGTTTTGCCTTCCATTAACCCCTTAAAATATTGAAATATTTTCACAGCTCTGTGGTAACATCTGTATGCTTTTCCTGAGTATGTAAAAAAAAAGGATCTTTAAGAAGGTGCATACATCAAACAGATAACAACTTTCATTGTACCTCAAGAATATTGCTTTTTCCATCTCCACTATGATTACTTTTTTACTATTTTTCAAACAAGTATGTTTCTCACAGTGTGACAGTCTTAAGTGTAGCCAAAGTGCAGGAAGGATTCCTAGGTGTTCGCAAAATTAATATTGATGTTGCAGTAACTTTCAGTTAACTTTGAAGGTAATATATTTTTAGGTGACTTCTGGGAAGTTCAGGGAGCAATGGAACTTCAGTGATCCTCGTGACTTTCCTAGATATCCCTGCAGGAAAGATTTGATTTGATTTGATTTGAAGTTTATTCTTCAGTACAGCCTGCCAGCATGTGCACATGCTCATGGCCACTGCTCACCAAAAGTCCTGATGATACTGCAGGAGTGCAAAGAGAGACTTTTTTCTAAAGGAAGGAGGATTTTTGTCTTCAACAGAGAGAGAGCAGGAATTGCATTCACACATAACTTACATTTGTCACTGTTCGTGTATGAAGCAGAAATATCCAAATACTTCACTCTTAAGGTGTCTCTTAGACCCGGTTGCCCTCAACACATCCAATTCATCCATTTAAACAGATCATACCACCACTGTTGTTGACCAGGACAATTTTATTCCTTTGGATGAGATAGTTTATACTAAAGAGAAATTGTGAGTACCTTTAAATAAACTAGCCATAGTTTGGATACTTCTGGAGTCAATTTCTGAGACTTTATTCCGGGGGAAAATACCATTCACACACAGGAGCACATGTTTTTGGTCTGCACTGAATGCAGGGTTCCTCTACTGGCAGCCTGAGGAACAAATGTTTCAGCTCAGTAGTTCTCCTTTCTACTGATGTTGCTAATACCTGAAAAGGAGTTGTGGAAGAATAGCACAAATAACACAAATACAAGTTATCTGTAGAGACAACCAGACGCAGAATTCAAGAAGAATCCACTTGTCCTCACTGTTAAGGAAGCCACACATTTAAATTATAAAAAAATAAAATGTATAGTTTGCTTTTATGTGTCTTGTGTGTCTAAAAAATTGTTCTGCTTGTTTCTGAAAGTATTTGAAAGAATATTTGGTCCTCTGTTACTGTCAACCTTCTTTACGCCTTAGGCCATTTGTTGACAAGCTTCCATATATCATTGCTTCTAAACACCTAAGAGACCATTTTAAATGTTAAAAAAACCCATACCCATCTGTTCTTTGAATAAATTTTAATGAAAAGAAAAAAGGCATTTTTATGTAGAATTTGACCATAAGTGGATTGTGCTTTGTTCAACACGCATAATCAGCTTTTCTGACCCCCCCTCCCCTGTCTGAAAGTGAGGTCATACTCAGTACTCACACTCCTTTTGGCATCTAAAGAGAAGCACTACTCTTAAGTTGGATGAAATTGCTTTCACAAAATAAGAAAAATCATCATCAGAATGAAAAAGATCCATTATATGATTTTACAATTGGAGGTTTTATTTTCCTTATGCTTTCAAACAAATACTACATTAGCATATTCACTGCTTGAAAATAACCATTTTCTCATTTTCTTCGAGGGATGGACTATTTGATTGTGAAATACCAGGAGAGACTTTATATGTAGTTTGTGGATGGAACAAAATATGCCTTTGTCTACAAAATCTGCTTTTAGTTTAGTTGTCAGGACTGAATTAATAAGTATTGTCCTAGCATGCCTGAATATTTAATTTTGTACCTCATCTGATATGAATGTCATCTGATACACACATGCAACTTCATCAGTTTGGGATTTTTTTCTGCCTTCCAAGCCTTTTTTGAAGGAAGACTCTTTGGAATGTGAGACTATGATCTGAAAGGACTGCAAAGCTTTATCTTTGGAGGAAGAGTCCTTAAATGTAGAAGTTACTAAAGCTGCAGTTCCTAAGGGTTTCAAACTTGTTGAAGGATAGGAGTAGAGTTTTTTCCTATTTTTGTTTTTTTTGTAAGAGGAATGATTTAGAAAGAAGTAGAACGCATTTTAACAAGGAGAAATGCAAATGTAGGTTGGGATGGTCATATACAGGTGCAGAATGGAGAGTAGGAGCAATGCAGGAACACTGCAGAAGAGGTTATTAGTTACTAAAGTTCACAAGATGAACGTGAGTCATGGTGGTGTGGTAAAGCAAACATCCCATGGTGGTGTATATAAACCAATGCACTACCCCTTAGATACATGAAGTAATAACACCTTGTGGTGGCACAGCCTCCACTGCAGAGGTGTGGCTTGTGAGGGTATTAAATTTAATGTGTATGAATGACAAAAAAATTAAAAAAGGATATAAATAAACCATAGAATCATGTAAGGTATAAGATTGACCAGATAAAATAATAGAATTTACTGCATTTCTCCTTTTCTACAGTCTTTTTCTTTCTTTCTTTCTTTCTTTTTTTAATCTTTTCCCACAGGTTTCCAATTCAAAACTGAAAAAAAAAAAAAAAAAGGGAAATAAAAGAAGGAAGATCAAATTCTTTTCTACATCTGTTTCTTTTTCTAAGACAGGGAATACTAAGTTGAGAAATTGACTTCAGGATGAGAAATATTCTTTGAAAAAAGCACCGAAGTGCCAAAATAGATTGCCAGGAGAATGCTGGAATCTGTCAGATTGCCTTTAAGAACAGGCTGGAGGGAAATCTGTCAGGAAAGACAGTTGATCCTTGGGGTGAAGAAATAACATAAATAATCTCTTTGGCTCGGCTTTATAGATTTCTCTGAGTATTGTGGTGTGCTGTTTTGACTTACAACACAGTATCACTCATGGCCTGTACAAAGCTAACCAAGTCTGTACGTTTCGATTTTCTTACACATTCCTTTGTTTGGGAATGTTCAGGAACAGCTAGTAGATCCTGTAGCTGGTATTTCAGGAGATGGGGTAAGTGACTATTTCAAAAATGGGATGTTTGAAAAAATGGTACTCATTAAATGGCACTAAGACTTTTGCAATGACATGATGCTATAGAACTGGAATAAAATATTCCAGTAAACAGACATATTAGCTTTAATCTGTGGAACCTTGGCTACCCAACTGAAGACATTAAGCAAGAGAGTTTTGGTTAATTTAAAGACTCCACCTTTCTTAGTAACTAGGTGTGAATAAATGCACAAAATCCCATCCTGCAGGTAGAACATAGTCAGCTGTACAAAGGGTTTCTCTAGGGTGTTGAAGATGTGCTGTAAAAGGTCCTTAAGATGAGTGGAAATACCTTATTTCAATTCCATCTACAGTGCCTCTCAGATAGGGCTAGTCCTCTGTATCATTCAGTGAATGCTTCACTCACTCTATTTGGTGACCAATTAATCTCTTCCACACCATTCATTTTAGGAGTAGCACTTCTTTGTCGAGTAGTTCTTCAGTGATTTGGGCAGGTATTGAAAACATCCACTTTGGCAGTAACTGGAGTACCAGATACTGATAATTTTTTACAGCAGAAAAAGCACTTTCTCTTACCATCATCTGTGGGATGTGTGAAATGAGGTGCAATGCAAAAGCAGTGAGTTGACCTCCACTTTTCAGGGCTAGGGAATGAGTGAATGCCCAGAGAGAGCTGTGGCAGGTATAGGAGGTGTCTGTGCACGGAATATGACACCAAGGTCTCTCTGGGCAAGGCTCAGGCATTGGCTTGCCTGCTTGACTTCAGTCACATGTTCACAGGCTACACAGATAACTGTAGAGGATGTCAGAGAGCTGATTTCTTGGGCTGTAAGTGAAAATCCTTTAGGTATCTGCTAGGTGGTTATAGCATCAAGTGAGAGCTCCAAAGATTCCCTTCCAGTGCAGAGGTTTGCTCATACATGATGGGAGTGGGATGAGAACCACCCCCAAGGACACGGCCCTTTCTTGGAGAGCAAGGAGGGCATAGATGTGTCTGTATCTGGCTGCTGTTTCTGCTTTCTTTACCTATTTTTCATTTATCTGTTACCTGTTTTTCCTCTCCACCTCTCTTTTTAACGACAGAGGTCCTTCACTCCAGTTCAACTCGGTGTTTGTATTTTCATGAAAAAAATCTTTCTGTTTTGATTTGTATCTCTATACGAAATATTATTTATATTTTTTCTCTTTTCACTTTTCTGTTCTTTTTCTCATTACTTCCTGGTTTTTAATAAAATCCTAGGAAATTCAGACCACAGCTTTCAATTCCTGTGGCAAAGCTTTTGTTCCTAGCTTAACTTGAATGGGTTTCAATATTTTTTGTCAGTGCAATGCTATAAATACATGGTTTTATGGAAACTTGGTTCATCTCAATGCAGATTATGTGGAAATATTGCTTACTTTGAAAATACTAGTAAGAGACTATTTAACGATGGTGACACAGATCTGTTCTACAGTGAACAGGAAATCCAGCTCATGCTGTTACCTGATAAAAGAGTGCATACAGAGCTTAGTTCTTGAGTTATTATAGAATCACAGAGTAAGCTGAGTAGGAAGGGACCCACAAGGATCATCAAGTCCATCTCCTGGCCCTCCTCAGGACAGGCCCAGGAATCATACCATGTGCCTGAGAGCATTGTCCAAACACTTTTTGAACTCTGTCAGGCTGGTGCTGTGACCACTTTTTTGTGGAGCTCTTCCAGTGCCCCACCATCCTCTGAGTGGAAAACCTTTTTCTAATATCTGACCGAAACCTCCCCTGTCTCAGTTTCATGCTGTTTTGATCTGCATTCTGTCAACTGATCACCATGTTTAAAAAGGGATTAAATTTTACTTGTTCATTATTCCCAGTGCTTAATAGTCAAAAATATCTTGTTTTTAGGTTTATCCTTTTTTTTTTTTTTAAACCATAAGTAACAAAATTTAGAAGTAGATATCAAAATTGTCTTGGTTTTAGGTTTATCTTTTTTTTGAAACCATAACTAACAAAATTTAGAAGTAGATCTCAAAATTGTCTTTCCTTGTAAAAATAAGGATGCCATTTTAGAACAACTTTTCCCAAAAGCCTGAAAAACATTTATATACTCTGATTTTTCTAAAATATTGTAATAGTACTAAAAGTTCTGATGCTAATCTTGCTTCTTAAATACTTTTCTCCTACTTGGGACCATTTTTTTCAAAGCAGCTCCAAAATACTGAGTCAGCCAACTCCATAGGATATCTTGCACACATTGAACTTAAAATGTCAAAACAAGATCCATGTTCCTGAAAACCAGCAAAAACAGAATCATTTTTTGAAATTGTATAATTTATCAGTCTCTTTTTTTAGCCCACAGGCAAATAATGAAAAATTTAAGTCTTGTGTGCTTCTGCCAGGGAACTGCTTCACAACATCAAGTGATTACATGCAATGGTATGAAAGGCCAAGCTGTTGATTTCATGAGATAGTGGTGTGGCTGTTTGAATTGCTGAGCAGAGCCGAGTAGCTTGCTGAGAAGAAGTGATTCCAATTTCCTTAATTAGTTCAGCCAATAGCTGGCTTTGCTTTGGACCACATGATAACTTTGCACTGTTGTATTTATTCACAAAAGGAACATCTTGTTTTTTGATTCCTTTGACATGTAGCTAGGCCCAAGCCTCAGAAGTCATGTTCATGTGTTCTATCATCATAAGAGCAGATGATGTTGTAGTGAAAGAAACAGGAACTGACTTTCAAAGGTGCTGAGAAGAGTATCTGAAAAATCAGGTACTAGTAAGGAATCATATAAAACTACAAAATATAAATAAAGCTAAATCAACTTCCATAAGAACTGTTTTCACTGAAACTGAAAATGTTGTGATAGTTCCAGCATGCTGAAATAATGGAACATATGAAAACTGCTGTACTGAGACATGACTTGAGGCATGGGAGCCACAATTATTCCATGGTATTAGCTTTTTAAGGATATCTTTGATGCTCTGTCAGCTCCTGAAGCTGTGGGCAACCCACAGGACACTTCTTGCTGACACCAGAGGCACAGAAGTGTAATTAATGAAAATCTCCAAGTGCTGAAACAATGAAGCTAATGAGATTTTGAAATTTTGCATGCCTGGGGTCAAGACTGTTCATTTCGACCTTCTCCAGAGAGTTAAGAAGGCAAAAGGGATGAAAGCTGTAAGGAGTGAGAGCACCTGACCTGTGCAGACATGAGAATTTGGCTGCCCGTGTCTCCCAGGTGATGAAGAAGAAGTAGTATCAGGTTTAAAAAATGGTTTTTCTTGTAAGATACCCTTACCACTCTCTGCATCAGATCTGGCTGGTGGCTGAAGAGCAACTGACATTGAAAGAAAAGACCAGGACAGGCCAGTGATCTCTTACAATGGTCATCAATCCAGCTCTCAGGGTGACTGTGACTCAAAAACTGAGATACCCAACAAAACCTCCATCCTTCCATCTTCCCCAAGCAGGAAGGAAAAGGGGCAGAATCTGAGAAATGACTGTGATGCTTTGCACAGGCTGTAGAGGGATTTGTAAAAATATGTATTTTGTCAGCCTCCAGTTAATTTCAATATTGGGTACTTATGCTACAAAATGACAATGATTTTTCTGAATGTTATGATAAGAATACATTATAATCATAAAAATGACCACAAAAACTGCTTATAATAAAAGAAAAACTCTACAAGAAGGTCAGATAATCACTTACTAGGAAAAAGTGACAGATTTAAAGTCAGTTGTTGAAAAAGTAGATGTATTTTAAGAAAATATATTAGTTTGGGCATAATTTGTTATACAAAGCTTTCAGCCAAAGATAAAGGGTTTATCCACAGCTAAGTGCACCTTCATAACTCAACTAGCAAAATAATTCCAAATGTCTTGGAGTCCAAATATTCGATTAGGACCTTGAGTCCTAAAACACATTTTTTATTTCTCACAGAAGCGTATGTTTTCAAGAGAATAACATGACATTGTCACCACAGGTACTGTGGAGTTCTGAAAATCTGAAAGGATTTTGTGGATTTTATTTATGTGTAAGTTGTTTCCAACCCTTCGTACCCACTGGGAGTCCTGTACAGTACTGAGAACAGCCTGGAATCCCTGACAAATACCTGTCAGTGCCAACAGCTGGAGTAGGCAGAATGTGAACTCCCTGAAATGGAAAGTCATCCAAAAACATGTTTATTGGATCCCAACTCTCCTTTACTTCCTAGTAGCTAATTAAATATTTGCCATCAAAGTGAATTAATAAAAGTGAGTTAAAAATTAATGTTGATAAAGTGCTTCACATACTCCTCTATGCAGGGTTTTGTATCTGTCCCTTATGGGCAAGAATAGCTGAACCAGATATTATTTCCACAGTGATTTTTTATGCATTTTTGTGATGTGACAGATATTTGTTGACAGTTCGTTACAGGTTGCCATTGTGGACCCACAGGCTTTCAAGGAGCTGCAGGAGAGAGCCTGCAGAGAGAAACAGGCCATGTAGAAAACGTGACTTCAACAGAAAAATGGAATAAACTTGGTTGATTTACAGAGAAGACTGGGATGGAGATTGTGGCAGTCTTCAAGTACATAAAAAGACTCTGCTAAGAGAAGGAGTATTTTCTGGTATTGAATTTAAACAATGGCCATGGTGGTCCAGTTTGAGCATTGATAAGGCTTATATGTATTAAGTATATTTAAGCTCACCAATAAAATGCTTAGCTGAACTGAAAAATGAAGATGAAGATGAAAATCTCCATTTGAGGATTTACAGAATTATTTAGACACAAATTGTCAAGACTTCTGTAGATGACTTGGACTGGGGCAGGGGATGGACTGTCATTTTAATAGAAAGAGAAGCATCTAAGTTATAAGCAACAGTTTTGCTGTTATGTTTACTCAGGGGGGAAATATAGAAAGCGTAACATTTCTTCCTTGGGTGATAAGAGAACAACTATCTTTGTGTCAACTACTTCTTTCCCCAGCTAGTAATATAATAAAAATCACAATACCCTCACCACTACATTCACTGAATTCAGTAGAGCTGATGGCTGATTTTAGCTCAATATTATTATTAGAGTAGTATGCTACCATTTTATTTTAATCTTGTGGAGAGCTGAAGCAAAGGTATATTCAAGGCTGATTAAGCCTGCAAAATTCTTTAATGAAATGCAGAGTAGAAATGTATAATCTTTTTGCAATATATTTAAATTATTTCAGTGGGAGGTATGTGTTACAATGTGATTTAGATTAAATATATTTTAAATGTATTGCTATTCATTTTAATAAAGAAAACAGTACAGTCCATAAGTAATTTGAATAGTTAATCATGTACAGAACAGGCAGTATAAATGAAGAAAGCAATGGTACTAGAAAGCTGACTCAATTCTTCTACACTTGATGTGTAAGGATGTAAGAGTCCATGATACTCAATCAAAATATCCAGAACAAAAATTTGTGGAAGGCAGAAGAAAAAGCATACCTCCACTTCTTTGTGGTGCTTGTTGAAAACTCGTCCAGATACTTGTATCTTATGGAAATGGCTGTCCTCAATTTTCCCAAAAGGGCAGTTCACTCATGTGTCAAATTTTGTGCTCAACAGACCAAATGTTCTAAGTTCAAAGTGCGTATTAATTATGTACTTAACTATTTGCAAATAGTCCATCATGAATTTTAAATTGCTGGCCTACTCTGGGGAAACATGAAACGGTGAAGTTTTCTCCTGGAGCACTAGGGAAGGTTTCTGTCTCTTCTACTCGAAATAACACAATAGATTCCTGAGAAATGGTAAACATGACGTTGCTTTGCTGAGCACCCTTTCCTTCCAGCACTTGTTACTGGAACTCTGCATGTTTTGGCAGCCCTCAATGCAATGGATTTATCAGGTTCCAAAAGACATAAGGCAAATGAATCCCGCAGATAACTCCATGGTTTTTTGTACCCTATGAACAGTGATATCTTGAGAAATCCAACTCGTTTTGTTTATTGAATAAAACATTCAAAAAAGTGGAATCCTTGGATTTATGCCCCATTTGGATGTAACACGTAACCACAATTTACTCCCTGTGGCGTTTACATTTTTTGGGTTGTCTTAAAGACCACTGTTGGGTTTGTTTGTGTGTTTTGGTTAGTTTGTTTTTCTTGTTTTCCCCCTAGAGAGGAGGCATTGCATAGTCAAGTTACTGGTGTACTGTACACTTCCACCTGCAGCTTTCAGCAGGGGCTGCATCCATCGGGAAGCCACAGTGGCACTACAGGGCAACAATCCCTTCAGACTTGAACGGTTGAAGTCGTGCGAAAGATTTTGTCATTTGTCATTATAATCCAATACAGCAAAACAGTTACCTTATAGGGATGAGGATGGGAAAGGCTTTTATATGATTACATCACAAGATGATAAATGAGAGCAATTTGTGTTCATTATGAGAACAGCATCCCAAAGAGAATGTTGTTATAAATTTTCTCCTGCTCTCCTTCCCTCCACTGCAAAACTAGCACAGCAGCTTAGAAATAAGCAAGCAGGCTCTGACAACAATCCAGAGAGAGGAGAGCAAATCAGTGTAGATTTGTCTGCATTTTACTCTAGCAAGAACATTGAGAATGAGAAAAGTAAAGGAGAAACACAGAACAATAATTAGGACAAATCCTTAAAATTTCCTCTTTTTATTGAATAAAGAATATTTTTGTTTAGTAAAATATTCATCTGGTGTGGAAAACAAATAACTTGTTTGTGAAGTGGAGCAAAATAATATTTTGCAAATCAGACAATAAAAACATTTTATGTGATAAACTGAAACTATTTCAATTTGAATGTAAACCATGAACATTTTAGTGTTTATTAAAAATATGAGAGAGAAATATTTAAAACTTATTGCTGTTCTGAAATTTTCTTTTAAGCTAGAGACGTCAATGTGCCCCCAGCAATTTTGGGTTGACACATTTGCATTTTCAAAAGAAATAACTTTTGGTGGGTAAGTTTCCAATCCACTATATTACTGAATGATTACTGACGTCAGCAATTAGCTAATCCTCTCTTCTGTTTCCCGTATGTATCGCTGCAGCAGCAACAACAGACTGGAACAAAATCCTCTGATGCGTTTGCTTTCTGTGGCCTGCTAGTTGCCAACTATTCAGCTCTGATGCCTTAGTTTGTGTTTATGAGGTCTGGATTCTAGGATTAAGAGCAGCAGCATTCAGTCTTGTGTCTTTATGTCCATTTAAAAAGATGTTAGGAGATCTGCTTTCTTCTTTCCATATCTATTTTTCTTCTCTCCAACACTTAAATAATCTCTCCATTGTCTCTGTATCACCTGTGATATTTACAAGTTGGTCATGGAAAAAGCAATGCAAACACTCTTTCTGCTGATAGAGAAAAGATCAAGGATGAGCTCAAACACCTGTGTCTCCTAAATCCTTATTGATGTGTGCTCTGAAGCTGATTGAAGCCATTACTGGGTAGTGACTTGCCACTGCAAGTAAAAGGGAAGAGTGTGAATTGAACTGGTACTTTTGTGGAATAATCAGCATTAATGGTCAAGGGTCTTGTGATGCTCTTGAACCCCTCCAATATAGGGCTTTTCTGCTAAATTGAAGAGCTTAAAAATACTGCTGAGGAACTCTGTGAAGAGGGGGAATCAGGAGAGTCCAGAGTAAATGGCAGAGCTCTAGGGATGACGTGGCTCGGGGAAGACAGCAAAGGGAAAGCAGGTCTGTGGGTGCTGATCTCCCGTCAGATGATGTACAAAAGTAAAATGAAAGTATTTCTGTGTGGAAATCAGGCATTAGTCGTATGCCTGCTCTTCTGTTCTGGGCTCTGCCTGCCCCATAACTGCGATGGGGGGAACAAGAGGGCAGCAGGCTGAAGGGAATTGCAGATAGTGCATGTTCACATCAGCAGGTGATGTCAGGACATCAGTGGAGTAGCAGAGCAAGACAACAACTTGCACTGGATACTGCAGCTTATTTAAGAACTGATGAAATTACAGCTAAGCAATCTCCAGTCTCCAACCCCAAATTTTCTCATCCTATTGCTTCCCTGTCCCACTGAGGTAGGGGCTGAGTGAGTGGCTAGGTGGGCATTTGGACCTTAGCCAAGGGTAATCTGCCACACAAAGTCAGTCGCTAAGGTTTATGTATTCCTCTAATCCATGGAGCTGAAGCTGGGGGGAGAAAAAAATAGCACTTAAAAATCCTTCAGTATGAAGTGGCCTCAGCATGAGATACTTCAAGTCCGTAGCTTCTTTCAGGACTTTTTTTTGCTACCAGTCAAATACTTCGGGAAATTATAATAGGTAGTTGTTGCACCTGCAGTCAGAGTAGATGCTGTGAATTTCAAAGCATTTAAAACACTGATAGCAGGCAATATCTATTTTTTATTTGAATCTTTCTCTTGTGTATAGGTTGAAACTACCTATGTGAAATACTTTATTAAACATCTACTTGTGAGAACAACTGTAATATCATTACTTTTACTTTGTGCCAGATGTTGTGGACCTAGCCAAGCAAACCTGCTCTAATCATACCTATCACTATTGACCTAAGTGGATAAGCTCACTTTCCTATTGCCAGCAATATATTTTCTCCTAACTAAATATTTTATTGGTACCTAGCATTTTGCAGTGTTTCCCAACACTGGAAGGAGTTAATGCATAATCAAGTTATTTCTTCTCATTGTAATTTTAGCTAGTCTAGAAGTCTAGCACACCAAAACATTTTCTGTGCTATTACCCCATACACCAATGTGTATTACGAGCTATCCTCCCAATAGCAACACTGTCAAATCTTCTATTTGGCAGGTGGCAAGCAGAAAATGGTATTAATTATACTGCTATGATTTCTTCCAAGCCTCCCATAGAACTATAGTATTGTTAAGGATGGAAAAGACCTCTAAGATCATCAAGTCCAACCATTAGCCCAGCACTGCCAAGTCCACCACTAAACCATGTCCCCAAGTGTTTCTGTCTCTTCCATTTTTTCATGCTGCAGGCGTGTTCAAGGAACAACACCACTTTATGGGATGCAGTACCAAGAGAGTATTACCACAGGCACTCAGCCAAAGTACATTTTCTGAAACATCTATCTTCTAACCTTTGAATGGAAACTAGTCAACTCTTCATTCTCTCTCAAGCTAACCCATCTGTGAAGATGGAGGAACAACAGAAGCATCATTGAGAAATTCTTTTAGTTCATACTGATGGTTGAAATCTGGAGAGATAGAAACTGGTGTGTACTTTAGGAAAATAGGCATCTTGTTATGGTACTTATTTGCTTTTTATTCTTCTTTGAAGCTGGAGCTCTTATTTTCAAAAAATTGTTTCTAGGCTTACTCTCTCATGCAGTAGAATAATTAGACTTGTGTTCCCCAACTTATTCTTAACTGTGTGGTGAAGAAGGAGAGATTTGAACCCTGGTCAATATTTTCTGGATTTAATGTGTAAGCTACTGATGTTAAAAGGAGAAAAATTGTGAAACACATCAATGTGTGATGCGGTGGCTAAATCCACATTACAACCCCCATGTTGCTATGAAGTAGTCTCTCCCCACATCATTGTGCCAGAAAGTTCTCCCTTCGTTAGTACCCCACTGGCCCCTGNCGCGCCCAGCCCCTCCTCTGCTGCGTCGGTGGGCGTGCTCGCGTCGGGCCCCTCCCCTGTGTCGATGGGTGTAACTGCGCCGGGACCTTCCCATGTCACCGGGAATCCCTTTTGTACTGCGGACCCCGCCCACATGGGGAATCTCTTTTTGCATCAGGGGTTCCACCCACACCCCTGCCCCTTCCATCAGCGGCTTCTCCCACAACCACACCTCTCCTTTCGGTTCCCACGCCTCCCCCTTCAGTTCCCGTGGTCCCACAAACCGGGAAAAGAACCGAGACTGGGAGTTTATGGCAGCCCCAGTCACATACAATAGACAGGGACAGAATCCCCAGTGGGAACCATTCCCGCATGCCACCTTAATGGAGCTATGTAAGACTGCGAAAGATTTCGGGCGGGACTCCCCCTACTTTAAAAGTCTAGTACAGGCCACTTTCGCTGCGAATACCTTAGTGCCGCATGATATAAAAAGGATCATGTCATGCTTGCTCTCTCCAACTGACTATCTGTTGTGGGAGAGAACATGGAAAAGGCTGCTCTGGGATCTCAGTGCGAGTTACCAGAGAGATCCCAGCAGGCCAAACTTAAATCTGGAGCAGCTTTGTGGCGAAGGCAACCTGGAAAAGCCTCAGGATCAGGCCCAGACTCTCCCAGAGCTGGTCCTGGGTGATGAGCTAAAGTGAGCTGCAGAAAGGGTTTTATTTCTCACCCTCACAAGTTCCACCCCCCTGTTAGCTTTTCCCGTATAAGGCAGGAACAAGGGGAAAGTGTCATCAAATTTGTAGACTGGTTAAGGGAGGCAGTGGAGGTCCAGGTAGGGAGCGTAGAACCTCAAAGGGAATTGCTTAGAACTTTAGCAAGAGATAATGCAAATGAACGATGCCAGAGTGTCATAAGAGCTCTCCCCCTGGACCCTGCCCCTAGCCTTGACCAAATGGTGGAAGCCTGCACAAAACTAGTATCCGAAGAGCCCACTGCCAACAAAAGTTTTCAGAGGAGGATGGTGGGTGCAATAGCAACAGGAAAAGACAATAAGGAAAAGCCCTGGTGTTTCAATCGTGGAAGTTTCCAACACTTTGCAAAAAACGGCCCTAAACCCAAAAGGTCTAACAGGAATGGAAAGCCTGTTGTTACAGACTGTTCCACCTGCAAACACCACCAGCAGCAGGGAAATGGGCAGTGAAGCGCGGCCTGGCCCCGTGCGATGACAGCAAATCAGAAGCCATCTCTCCCTGCCCTGCCACCCATGCCACGGACTGTGACTCCTCGCCGCAGTGGGAAACAGGCAAAAGACTTCTACTTGTGAGTACCTGTGCACACCTTTTCCACGACAGAGCTCAGCAACACATGCACATGGGTTTTAAAAAACTTTTGGACAAGACAGTAGACATTTTAGTGGTCGGAGACACCATGCGAGGTCCACCTGAACTCTCTGTTCCACCCAAGGTGCACAGGGTGGACCCCAGTGAACAAGTACAGGTTACTGTCTCCTGTAACAACACCCCTTGGTTTCTACCAAAAGGTCAAGGGGCACCACAGGCTATCATCCTACCTGAAGACCACCCCAGGTGCCGCAGGACGCTGTCCATATGGTGGGCAGAAATAGTGGAATGGGACAAACCAACCCTCAATTGTAAACTGCGCAATGGGAAGTTCACAGCCACACTGACCGGGATGGTAGACACGGGCTAACATCACCATCATATCTAACACAGAGTGGCCGCAGCAGTGGGGACCTAAGACAGCTGCTGGTATAGTTACAGGGACTGGGGGATCAGCGACATCTATGAGGAGCACAAATAACATCATTATCGAGGGCCCAGACGGACACAATGCGTCCGTCAGACCATTTGTCATCCCATCAGGGTTCACACTATGGGGCAAGGAGCTGCTTTCCCAGTGGGGGACTCAGCTGGTAATCCCACCTCCATCTCGGGATTTCTAGTTGGGGCCATTGGAAAGCATGCCACTCTACCTCTTACCTAGAAGACAGACAAAGCTATCTGGAGTGACCAGTGGCCCCTATCGGCTGAAAAGCTGAGCGTGCTTGAGTCCCTTGCAGAGGAACAGTTAGCCAAGGGCCACCTTGTTCCCTCCAACAGCCCTTGGAACTCCCCTGTCTTTGTTTTAAAAAAGCCAGGCAAACACAGGTGGAGGCTTCTCCAAGACCTCCAAAAGATCAATGAGGTCATTGAAGATATGGGTACTCCGCAGCTCAGCCTGTCCTTGCCCTCAATGCTCCCCCAACAGTGGAAGCTCGCTGCCACAGACATTAAAGACTGCTTCTTTACTATCCCCTTACACCCACTTGACACTCCCCAGTTTGCCTTCTCCATGCCATCCCTGAACTGGCAGGCCCCCATGCGCAGGTACCACTGGTGAGTTCTACCTCAGAGTATGAAAAATTCTCAAACGATCTGTCAGTGGTACGTTGCACGCGTCCTGTCCCTGGTCTGGAGAGAATTCCCCAAAGCCATCCTACTCCACTATATGGATGACATCTTGATCTGTGCACCTGACGACAATTACCTGGACTTGACCTTCCAAGAGACTGTCTGAGCCATCGAAAAAGCAGGGTTTGAGATTCAAACTGGGAAGATCCAGCATACTTGCCCGTCGACTTACCTGGGACTCTGCATTGGTGAATGGACTGCTGTACTCCAGTAACTCACCATCCAGGATGACCCTAAGACCCTCCGGGATCTTCATCAGCTTTGTGGGTGCATCAGCTGGGTACGTTCTCTGCTGGGTGTTACGACGGAAGATGTCGCACTCCTGTTCAACAATCTCAAGGGTTGCGAGGACCTGAACTTGCTGCGTACCATCACCGCAGAGGCCCGGGAAGCCATCAGTACGGTGTAGCTCACCCTGTCTTCTCAACAGGCCCACGAGACCCTTCCATACCTGCCTTTCAATTTCATTGTTCTAGGCAACACACCTAGATTTCATGGCTTGTCAGTGGCACGTGGCGCAGAAAGACCCTCTAATCATTATAGAGTGGATCTTTCTGTTGCATCAGCCACACAAAAGCATCACAACACCACAGGAATGAATGGCCCAATTAATCATGAGGGCCAAGGCTCGCCTCTGAATCCTCGCAGGATGCGACTTTGCATGCATACACCTGCCATTAGCAGTTGGAAACCTGGAGCATTTTCTCCAGACAAACGAACTCCTCCAGTTCACTCTGGAGAGTTATAGAGGCCAGGTTTCAGTCTACAAACCCAAACATGAGTTGTTTAACATAGCATTCAATCTGGTTCCCTACATGGCTTTGTTCACTACAAAGCCAAACTCCACTCAAAGCTCTAACAGTTTTCACAGACGGCTCAGGAGCATCCCATAAGTCAATAATGACTTGGCGGGATCCTCGGTCTCAGATGTGGGAATCTGATGTCCAAGTGGTGGAAGGATCCTCACAAACTGCTGAATTAGCAGCCATGGTTAGAGCATTTCAAAAATTTCAAGAACCATTCAATTTAGTTATAGATTTGTCCTATATAGCTGATGTGACCATCAGAGTGGAACATGCCCTGTTAAAAGAAGTGGCAAATCCCAAATTATATCAATTATTCTCAGAACTGATCTACCATCTCTCCCACCAAAAGCAGCCTTATCATGTGATGTATGTGAGGTCACACACAGATTTGCCAGGACCCACTGCAGAGGGAAACTTGGAGAGCTGATGCTTTGGCCATGGCTGTGCACAGTCCCGATTTACCTGACACTTTTGCACAAGCCAAATTAAGCCATCAATTTTTCCACCAGAATGTTCCTGCCCTCATTAGGATGTTCAACATCCACAGAGATCAAGCAAGGGCAATAGTAATGACATGCCCTGTCAGCATTATCAGGTACCATCCTCTGGCACATCCTCTGGAGTAAACCCCCGTGGCCTCAGCAGCTGCCAATTGTGGCAGATGGATGTCACCCATGTCTCCCAATTTAGGAGACTGAAATATGTCCACGTGTCAGTAGGCACCTTCTCCGGAGCTGTCTCTGCATATGCCCATGCAGGAGAAAAGACCAGAGACATAACAAAACACTTTCTCCTTGCCTTCTCCACCCTGGGCATGCCTAAAGAAGTGAAAATGGACAGTGGTCCTGCATATGTTTCCAACAAACTGTAAGGTTTCTTTAGTCAGCGGGGCATCCAACACACCACAGGTATACCCCACTCCCCCACAGGACAGCCCATAGTTGAAAGGACCCACCGAACTCTCAAGAGGGTCCTTGACCAACAACGTGGAGGTGCAGAGATTAATTCTCCCATTGTGAGACTCAGCAACGTTCTCTTTACCAAGAATTTCTTAAACACGTCCTTCTCAGAACCCACCCCCCCCATATGCCGACACTTTACCAATTCTACACAAGCCAAAATTAAAGAACAGCCACCGGTGTTGGTCAAGAATCCAGAGAGCTGTCAAATTCAGGGACCTTTTCCACTCATCACCTGGGGGAGGGGATATGCTTGTGTTTCCACACCAGCAGGTTTGAAATGGGTGCTGGGACAGAATATAAAGCCCTACTTTGGACCACCACCAACGGCTCCTGATGGGACAAGAAAAAATGCAGAAAACTATGACACTGAACTCAACAAGGATGAGACAAGTGCTGCCTGGAGGCGACGTCGGTGCAAAGTGACAAGCCACATGAACATCTAATTTGTGCCCCCTCCAGACAGTTTCAGTTTAAAACCCCCTGAACCCCTCTGACATTCCCTCATCGTTTCCCCACCCAAATAATCCTTTACCCTTCCCATACCACATACCTACCTTCCTTTTTGAAAAGGGGGGATGGAAAAGGGAAATCAATGAAGGGACAATGAACATTTCCAATTTAAATCATTTTCCATGAGTGATTTGGTCTTTCAATGATTTTACCACGATTCTAAACAACTTTGTTTGAGACCCTTACAGATACACCTATCCCAATTCCCCTATGGAACCTGGCACTTGTCACCCTGTCGTCTTCTGGATGTCCCTAATCTGAGCAAGTACCTAGAGACGTTGCTGTGGCTATGGGTGCTATGGCTGATAGGAACATGGAAATCGCAGCCTCATTAGCTCAGAAAGGTCCACTGCATCCAGCACTGTCAGAGGAACTTGGGACTTGTTGGGACTTTGGGAACTCAGGGGAGGAGTTGCCTCCTTTTAGGGGCTTTGCCGGTGTTTCTGGGTGTTCTGTTATTTTTTCATTGCTTGACTTGTTGCCATAATCCTGGACCCTTACTGTTAAAATACGTTTTTTCAAAATACCCTTTCCCCACTCTAAGAAAGTGGATGAATGGTACCCTCCTTGGTTAATTTCAAGTAAGTGGGGGAAGCCTTCTTTTAAAACAAATTAGGGGGAGATGTTGTGGTGGCTAAGTCCACATTACACCCCCCATGTTGCTACGAAGTGATCCCTCCCCACACCACTGTGCCAGAAAGTTCTCCCTTCGTTGGTACCCCACTGGCCCCTGGTCCTCTCTCCCCTCCCTTCCTCTCTTCCATTGGCCCCTGTTATGTCACTCACCCTTCCCTCCACCCCCTAGCCCTCAGACTATTGGTTTCTGATGCTCTGCCCGCCCCTGGCACCCCTCGGGATAAAACCACGAGTGCGGGATTGTTCTTTGTTCTTTGCCTCTGTTCCCCTTTGAGTGTATTTGTTCCTGGTCTGTGGTGTGGACTCAATAAACGCCTCCGAATTGCACACAAGGAATCCCTCCTGCCTCTCCGTCTCCGGAGCATGCACAGACCGCGTGTGTGTGAGTGGCTGCTCGTGTGCACCTCCGAGGGTGAGGCTGTGTGCATGTGTGGGTGCTGGCGGGGCACCACCAGAGTGTCTCCATGAGGGACACTGCGGGAAAAACGTGGCATTGGTCCACTGACACCACGCACAGCATTAAATATGAAAACCTCAGAGATGGTAATTAATTAATTTTGCTAGGGTGAGCTCTGTGAAGACTTGGTGCTGCTCTAGGTTATGCACATATGAAATGTCAATGCTACCAAAGTTTGGGAATCCAATTTGTCCAGGTGTGTGCTATTTTTCATAAAACATGAAATCCTTCCCATATAGTTACTAAAATTATTTTTGTGTTGCTTTAAGTATATTGCTGTAAAAGTACTGCTAACTTTTATGGCACCTCAGTTGTGTCAGGATTTTTACTTTCAGTATTCATGTCTAATATTCATCCTTTCTTATCTTACCTGTCACTCACATCTGCTTTAAACTTTCAAAACAGATTCATTAATATTCTTGATATTATAAAAACATGGTTATGGAATATGCCTTGGAGGTAGAAGTTAGGGATCAGTAGACCCAAAATTTTATCACTGTTATGTCTGGTTTCAATCAAGAGCCAGAAATGTGTGACATGTAAGTATTTTTAGTTGTTTTTATCCTGTATTATTTTGATCTATAAATTGATATAAACTCCAGTAAAGATGCTTCCTGCACTGAAGAATGCCAAGTAGGCATCAAAAGCTGACAGGAGACTTTAACATCTTACTGAAGCATAGCAATCATTTATGAACAAGTTAAGTATGGAAAATGGCTCCAAGTCCAACTGAGACTTTCACATCCATAACTAAGAGAAAACCTTTCAATTAAGATGATGGATGAACTGTTTTTCTTGTTTAAAAGAACAGAAAAGAGTTTTAGGATAAAAAACGAACTGGTCCAACCCTTCTCTGATGTCTTGAAAGGGGAAATGGTAGCAGATGTGATGATAGAAGATGCAGTGCAGCAGCAGAAACCAAGGGGTATGTCACATGTCAGTTGAATCAGAGTCCTCTTACGCCTCTTATTTTGAAGAAATAAAGGCTTTCAGGAGTATAGTAGGATGTACATATTTGTATCTCAGTGGTCAAAGGGAGAATTTTCCGGTTCTGTGTATTGAGTAAGAAAGTACTACTGAGAGGATGAGATCCAGTGCTGGAGAAGTGTTTTTGTACCTAAGTCTCCAACTCTAAGTCTTGTAAAAATAAAAGATAAATTGTTTTGAAAGGAGAAGCAAAAAGAAATAGGTCTATTCTGTGCAAGCTGTATAGCATTTTTATAGCATGTGACTTATTCTGGAGAAGCAACTAGTGTAAAGGGTCTGCCTCTGGACCCTTCTTGGTGTTACTACATTCTAAAATCAAATATAACTAGGAGATAGAGTCTTGTGACTGACAGCTGAAAAAAGAAACCAGTGGATTTTAATTATAACTAACAATAGGCTAGATGTGATAAACAGGCAATAAACATTTTTAATAAATATACAATAATTACAATATAAGGTAAATACAATATGTATGATTATATACAGTGTAATATTTATGTTGTTATCACCAATGCCTTCCTGCAGTCCCAGCCTTTCTCTCGCCCCTTTGTTTCATCTGTAGAAGCCTGTTTTTGTCTGTACTTGTGGGTTGCTCTTTATTACATCTGTATAGTGCTCTGTACAAGACTCCCATGACCTGTTGAGAAGCCTTTAGGCTTTACTGCAATTTGTAATAAGATAGAATTAGAGTCCAAAATAAAATCAGCAAGAAATTAGCCTTAAAAGTGAAACGGTTTACCTAGTTTAATAGTGCAAGCTGGGAGCAATGCAGGAAGTAAACACCTTAGACTGAAGAGAGTAAATTAGGTTCTTTAAACTATTTTGATTTTAATAATCTCTTTCTAACATAGGCAGACCAATTTTTTAGAAAGTATGATATTTAATCTGACAATGGTCCTTTAATATTCTACCTATACTCACTGTTGCTGCCATCATCTCTTTGCTACTCATAAATGTCACTGTCCCCAAAATGCCTTTGCTTTCTCTGCTGTATTGGGTGTGCTGCCTTACCAAAGACCACTGGCTGCAATTTTGGCTGCAAAGCTCCTGCTTCGATTCCTCTCTTCCAGTAAAGAAAATGGCTGAACTATGGATTGTGGCAAAGCTAATCTTAACTGGGAACTTGTGGCCAGTGCTTGCTGCCTCTCCTGTCACATCTGGGGTGCTGTGGCAGCTGCTAGCCACTTAACCTCTCTTTTCCCTAAGGGGTCTTTACAGCTGTCCATTTGGAAACTTTATGTAGATTTCAGCTCTTGTTTGTCTTACAGCAACCCCAGATTTTTTTCTGGAAATATTTGTACATTTTAGGAAGAGTCAATCTCCTGCTTTTCCCTCTGTTCTTTACTCTTTCAGTTTGACTATCTTCTGTTCAATTACCACTGTCACTAATAATGTTGTGCAAGAAGGAAAACTCAAGCTGGAAAATGTAAGAGGAGTACAAGACTCAGCGCATGACCTTACACGGAGTAAGGGATGAGCGCTGGATCAATGCAGCTTCAATCAGAAAGCTCACTGTACAGAAGGGAAGAGTGGAATGCCTGGCCTTGGACACAGAGTCCCACGGGACAGCAGCCATTTCTGGTGGGTTCCCTGTCTGAACTGGGTGACAAATGCCTCTCAGAAGGGCCTTCATCCTCGGGGATTGCTGCTGCTTTGTGTAGCCTTTCTCTCCCTTTTATTTTAGCTCATCTCAAGTTTTGATGTATTCTGTCATCTGTGTTCTTTAAAAGCTCCTGGAGATGTCTAACAGCGTGATCTCATTCATTTAGCACAGCTTACATCTTTCTTTGGCATTTCTTCAGTAGCTTGACAACACAGCTGTCAGAACAAATCAGTCTGCAGATCCACCTTTTTAATGTGCAGCTACGTGTATGCACACACACACACAAATTTAAAGTTTTGATAAGTATCCCTGAACATCTTATTAATAAAATCACAGAAGAATATGTGGTTAAGCACTAAATGCAGGTCTAGGAGGGAAACAATGTCCATAATCAGACTATTATCTCTGTTCTCAAAAGGGAGGGAACAGAAGGGAGAAATAGAAGAGCCCTCACCTCATGAAAACAGTAAGAATAGACCCAAGCACCAGTTCAATTCAGCAGTCAAGCACATATCATGTGTGTAATGATTTTTTTCTGTATTATTTTTAATGAACAATGTATTTTCAGAAAGGTGACAGATTTACCATTTGAGTGCCCTTTATTAGTAGATTAAGGTCCCATTGTGTGAAGCATTGTAAATGTGTATCATAAAACAGTACTGCTGATCTGCCCTGAGGACTTTCCTGCTTACAGAGCCAAAGGGCTGCAGAAGGGAAATAAGTGTTTACATGGAAAAGCAAAAATGTCTTTCATCCAAGCCTTTTATCTGAGTTGCTAATGAACTTCTCTGTCTTTCTCATTTCCCACGTAAATTCATTCAGAAGGATGAGAAAGTGTCCTGTTGCAATGTGGCAAACTTCTGGCAGGTGATGTTTGGAAAGACAGGTTAGTGTGTTGGCTTCTGGTCACTGGAAGACAGAAATCCTTCAGTAGACTGGACCAGATTTTTGTGACTGAGTAGCACCTGTGAAGATGCATCTACATTTTCTGTGGTATAACACCTTGTGAATCTGCAAGTTTTACAATCATCCCTTGGAAGCCTAATGAAGAGGTTATCTAGGGGTTATCAGTTCCCCTAAATGTTTCATCACTCTACAGGAAGCTTTTGGTGTTAAGTAATCCAAACTGCTAAACCTTGTAACATTGCCAAATTTCAACTGACCATGCCAGGACTCATGATGGTACAAGGTCTTTACACAGCCAAAGTACTTAAGGAAAAGATGTTTTGAAACCTGTGGGAATTTCCACACTGAAATATCAAAAAAAAATATACAAAATACCATTTGGTTTCCAAGCAGGAGAACCAGTACCCTTCCTCAGTATTGTTTGTTCAGTGAAAATCAATGCTGCTGGAAGATAATTAGTCTTGTAAATCTTTGTTCAGAGTTTGTGAAACATGGCATCTCCACTGAAACCAGTGGCAACTTCTCTGTTGACTGGTGCATTTTCATCTTGAGCAGTGCAGCCTATTATCGGAAAGAATTAGATCTGTAGACAGAGAGACTTTATAAGAATAAAACCAGAAAAAAATTTGAGAAAGAAAAAAAGAGCAACAAATCCACTGAGAGCACAAGGAAATGGCCTTTTAGTAAGTTACCTTGCTACTTCAGTATTAATGTTACATCGTTCTGTTTGCTGTACTTTGCACAGTCTTAGAAAGCTATGAAATATTTTACACATTCTGTACTTTCCCCCACTGCTAATGCCTCTTCTCCCAACTCACAGAAAATATTCAAATTATTTAAATATTTCATGTTGTAGAACCTAGCAGTACAGTGCAATATGTGTAGACACCCTTGGGAAAAGGATTTTAATATTACTTTTAGAATCACAAATTATTCATGGAGTGCAAATAACAAACTGGTGGAGAGCGCGATCTGTGGTAAAAGCACTTACCTTTTCTTAACATTTTCCAATGTAGTTGGCATTGACAGATCATCAGATCTTTAGTGCATTATTTATTAAATGTTTTAGCATAAATTTTAAATATTCAGTGAGCACTTAGCCCACAAAAGACATGGCTGACTGAAGATGCAGTGATGCTGATGAAGGAAGCCTGTTCCACAGCTTCCTCTAAACTGCTGGTACACGCAGTTTGTGTTTTAATAGAGACTATTTTTCTCTTGCTTGTATTACTGATTCCATCCTTTTGGGAACTGTGACTTATGCTTCACTGTGTTGAGAACTCAACCCAATATTTTATGGACTGCTGTGCATGGCTTTACTGTATTTAACTGAAGATTAGAAAACATTGAAAGGGTTGCACTGGTTAATGTACCAGAACTAAAGTTGAAGGAAACACATTTTCTAGACTAATTTATGCTTTTCTAGGGAAGTAAAATGTGAAGAGCCAACAAATTCAGTAATTTAATACAATGAAATATACAAGAAAATAAGCAAAAGTAGAACACATCCTTCAGTGCGTGCTCTGTCTGCTCATTCAGTTAGTCCTGTCACACTGAAATGAATGGACTGTATATTTCTGAGGACATAATCTCCTTAATTTCATCTGTCTCTAGTTCTTCAATGTTTTATGGCATTTGGAGATTGTGCCAGAGCAATATTTCAGAACAACTTCAAAACTTTAGGAAACTCAGATCCCAAATTTACTGTTTGCTTTTCTTTTTTTCCTTTTTTAAAATTGTGTTTAATTTTAAATAAATAGCCCATTTCCTGCCTTTCCCAACTAGCTTCCTTTTTTTGAGGAACAAGGATAACTATTGCACTCCAGGTTTATTTCTGACACTAGTGTGATATGGATTGTGTGACCATCAACCTATGACAAGCCCAAAAGGTTGATAGGGAGAATTAAAGAGGAGATGCAACAAAAAATACCAGAAGAGGTATTTATATACTACTCAGTGTAGTGAGGTTGGCTCCTTTTGTGAGTATAAGCACTGTTGTAGCCTGAGCCTCCAGCAATCACTAATTCAATTCCTAGTGCTGAAGACAAGATAACACCAGGACTGCACAGGATGGAAGGAAGCTTTAGGCTGAAATGTGCCTGATAGGGATATCGATGTTCCTGACAGTGAGGCATGTTTGAGGGGTGCACGCCCACATCCAAGCTGCTTTCGTCAGTCACACTGAGTTACCTTCCACCAGGGAACCTCCTACCTTGTGACTGATACAATTAGACCTGGTGTGCTGCAGCCTGGGAAATTAGGAGCCCTGAATCTGAAGAACCAGTTACCCCACTGAGCTGTTAGTAGAGAAGGCATTAGAGAGAGCTCTCTGTATCCAAGGGAGTTTTTGCTTTTGTATCAAGAATGATCAGCTTTAAATGATGTCTACCAGGCCAGCATAAAAAGGATAATGAATAAACTCCCTCAGAGAAGCAATACTCACAGAAATGTTGTAAAACAGTGTTATATGTCTTTACCATAAAATTTGCAATTTGTAATTTGAGTCCAAAATGTCATTTCCAAGGGGATGCATGCCTAAATCAAGGCACAAAAGTACTTCACTGTTGGTGAACTTCACCTTACAGCCAGACTTCTTCGAAACTTTTCTTTTCTTTCTGCTGAGTATTGGTAGATGTGAAGACCTTGTTAAAAAAATCTCAGTGATTCAGANTATATATATATATGTATGTATGTATCTATAGATATATATATTTGGTGTGTGTAATCCAATGTAAAACTGTATTTATCATAAAAATAGTTTTGCAGCAGCTAACCTTAATCTCCTTTATTTTAAATCCAATAGTTTCTTCCTGTCATATTNAACAGGGATAACTATTGCACTTCAGGTTTATTTCTGACACTAGTGTGATATGGATTGTGTGACCATCAACCTATGACAAGCCCAAAAGGTTGATAGGGAGAATTAAAGAGGAGATGCAACAAAAAATACCAGAAGAGGTATTTATATACTACTCAGTGTAGTGAGGTTGGCTCCTTTTGTGAGTATAAGCACTGTTGTAGCCTGAGCCTCCAGCAATCACTAATTCAATTCCTAGTGCTGAAGACAAGATAACACCAGGACTGCACAGGATGGAAGGAAGCTTTAGGCTGAAATGTGCCTGATAGGGATATCGATGTTCCTGACAGTGAGGCATGTTTGAGGGGTGCACGCCCACATCCAAGCTGCTTTCGTCAGTCACACTGAGTTACCTTCCACCAGGGAACCTCCTACCTTGTGACTGATACAATTAGACCTGGTGTGCTGCAGCCTGGGAAATTAGGAGCCCTGAATCTGAAGAACCAGTTACCCCACTGAGCTGTTAGTAGAGAAGGCATTAGAGAGAGCTCTCTGTATCCAAGGGAGTTTTTGCTTTTGTATCAAGAATGATCAGCTTTAAATGATGTCTACCAGGCCAGCATAAAAAGGATAATGAATAAACTCCCTCAGAGAAGCAATACTCACAGAAATGTTGTAAAACAGTGTTATATGTCTTTACCATAAAATTTGCAATTTGTAATTTGAGTCCAAAATGTCATTTCCAAGGGGATGCATGCCTAAATCAAGGCACAAAAGTACTTCACTGTTGGTGAACTTCACCTTACAGCCAGACTTCTTCGAAACTTTTCTTTTCTTTCTGCTGAGTATTGGTAGATGTGAAGACCTTGTTAAAAAAATCTCAGTGATTCAGATGGACACCTTGTTAGCATAACCCCTTCAATTCATCTCTCTCAGGAGTCCTTGAAGTGTGGCTGTCATGCAGTATATAAACCAATCCCAGTTTAAATAAAGTTAATGAAAATGCCACAGTTTGATTCTCAAGAAAAATTCTGTACCTAATCATTGCATGGAAATAAAAAAATCGTGGGGTTGAAAGACTTTAAGAGGTCATTTAGTCCATGCCATTGCAAAAATGTGGTCAAAAATCCAGACACTGTCCCTAAAAAATTTCAATCAAATGAGTCTTAAAATCTCCAAAGAAAATTCCTCAATGCTGCTCCATATATAAATATATATATATATATGTATGTATGTATCTATAGATATATATATTTGGTGTGTGTAATCCAATGTAAAACTGTATTTATCATAAAAATAGTTTTGCAGCAGCTAACCTTAATCTCCTTTATTTTAAATCCAATAGTTTCTTCCTGTCATATTCCCAGTAAATTTGAAAAAAAAATGTAAGAGTTTTCTTTACAGAAACTTTTCAAACATTAGAAGGGAATTAGTGTGCTTTCCTTCCCCTTCTCTTTCCTAGGCTGAGGAAGCTCCTCCAACCTTTTCTCCCAAGGTGTATTTTTCAAGTCTGTGATCATTCTTCCTTCTCTCCTAGAAAACAGTTTTCAGACATGTGTCCTAAATAGCACCAAGTGGGGCAAAACAATGACTTCCACTATGTTTGGGTGTGTCAGTCCCGTTAATACTACAGGCCTCTTGATGCTGTGATGGGACCATTGTACGGGGGAAGAAAACCCCAAATCAGTGCTTACTGCAGCTCCTGCATTTTCTGTGGCAGATCTGCTAACATCAGTTTGGGTAGCACTTCAAACAGGAGTGGATTTGAACAGCCTGTGCCATGTTGAAAAATTCTGGTTTGTTTTTTTTTAAATTTTCAAAACCGTTTCAAAACCTGTTTTAGTGTGTATGCCTGCTCTCTTACCAAAATTAACTGCGTTCACTACCCCTATTTATTATGAATGCAGAAGAAAAGATGATATGATCTGTGTCTCCTTAAGCTTTTCAGCAAGTTATTTACTCCTATTTCCTCTTTTATATGAGTCAATCAATATTTTCAGATGCTTAGAAAGTTCCTAATACAACTATTTTGGTCTCCTATTATGATTTCTGTCTTTTTTCCCCCACTGGAATGATATAACATTATACTTTTATCATAGTGTCATGGGTTAACCC
>VYXC01012073.1:219560-245039 GCA_013397175.1 Platysteira castanea | reverse complement strand
GTCTCTGGTTTTCGGCTGCAATTGGGAATAAACGAGTTACCCTTTTCATAGAGGTTTCTGACTGTTTATAACACGGGGAGAGCGGGCTGCGAGGCAGTGGTGTATTCAGATCTCCCACAGCTGTGCTGACCAGGAGACAGAACTGAGCGCGGTTCTCTCCCCATCACACCTCCTGTGCAGCAAGCTTGGCCTCAGGTCAGCGCTCTGATCACCACCCAAACTCTCTATCAAGAAGCTCTAGGGAGACACTGCCAAGGCATTCACTTGCTCGTGAACACACATATGATTCCCTTAACGTCCCCAAAATTTTAAATAAGTTTTTTAAAAAAAACCAACCAGCGCTTTCCCCCAGAATAAAACAAACTAGAAATACAACCCATAAAAAAAAAAACCTCAACACTCAGAACCATGAGTACAAGCGGGATCTCAGGGCCACAGAAGATGTAAGAATCATGATATCCACCCCATGCAAGATCACTCTTTCCCTTCAGAGCCACGGGCACACCATAACCTGGAGTCTGAGAGTGCCCAAAGTGACGTGGGGTCTCAAAAGTAGCAGCCAACAGCCTCAGCACCCACTGCCACCTTCCTGCAGTCAGTTCCACATCTGTTCAGCACCACAACTCCAACCCTCAACACAAAGCTGGTACAGTTTGTTCACAGGTTTTTCCTTTAATGACTTCAAGAGGATGCTCCAGCGGTGACCTGGGAGGTTTGTAAGAGGATTTATGAGCAGGATTCCTCTCTGGAACTGGTGCTTGTTAACTGGCGTGCCCGGATCTCCTAAACATTTTTAATTCTGTTTCCACAGGGTTGGGGTTTCCCTGAAACAGGGATGAAGTACAGGACAGAGAGATGTCCTACCCCAGGAGCCCCAGTGCCTCGCCGAGCCAGCCCTGCCAGCCCAGACCATGCCAGGAGCTGCTGTGCCGGGCAGCGGGACTGGCTCTGTNTGCCAGGAGCTGCTGTGCCGGGGCTCCTGGGGGTACAGGGACTACCCGGGGCTCACAGCGGGTACAGAGAGCAGGGCATGAGCTGTCCCCTGGCTGTTCAGCACTTCCCCTGTGCCATCCAAACCAGCATCCTCCCTGCAGGGCTTGTCAGACTCATTCCGGGGAGGAATGAGGTTCATTCAGCCCGGCAGGGGCTGCTGAAGACAAACACACACGAGACGCTGACCACACCACGTCAGTTCTTCCCACCAACTGCTGGAAAACAGCATAACGTGAAATGAACAAAATAGAAGTTTATTGTTCTTAGCCCACTGCGAACAGTAACAAAAGGAAAATCATCAGGAAGCTTTGAACGGCAAGAACTGGGCTGGTGGGAAGGGACTGGGAAGGGCATCCTCACAGACTGGCCCACAGGACAAGGACACAATACATCCTGGGATGTAACAGTCTGTAACTTGCAATGCACTTTGTGCACTGTTTGAACACCATAAAGCTCTGAAATTTGGGTTATAGCAGGATTTTAAGCGGCGCATAAAAAATGCTCAGTATAGCCTTAAAAAAAGCAATAATACCATTATTACCAGAAAAAAAAAGTCTGCAATTTTAACAGGAGAGTGATCTGATGTGCTTTCACTGACAGTGTGTATGGGCACAGTTTGTATCAGCACAGACCCCTGGAGCAGGCTGTGGGAGAGCTGCAACAGCGCTGGAGTTTTGGAGTCCTTCCCCTCCCACAGGGCATTTTGGGAGCCGGGCTGGAGGGACCAGCAGGTCCAGCAGGACACAGCGGGCAGAGAGGGCCAGTGAGTGTGTTCTGACAGCCTGGGGCAGGAGCAGGAGTGAGCTCAGCTGGAGAGGAGGAGGGGTCCTGGAGAGCGTGGTGCTCCCGGCCACCCCGGGCAGGCAGAGCGGGGTGTCACAGCACTGCAGGGGCAAAGCCAGGGACTCTTGTGCCCACTCGGGAGGGTGACACCCAGCCCCAGGTGTCACAGCACTGCAGGGGCAAAGCCACTCGTGCCCACTCGGGAGGGTGACACCCAGCCCCAGGTGTCACAGCACTGCAGGGGCAAAGCCAGGGACTCTTGTGCCCACTCAGGAGGGTGACACCCAGCCCCAGGTGTCACAGCACTGCAGGGGCAAAGCCACTCGCGCCCACTCGGGAGGGTGACACCCAGGAATACAGGCAGACAGCTGCCACAACTTATGCAAGTGACAACTGCTCAGAACAAAGGGAAGTTCAGGGGTGCTTACGGGTCTCCCGGGATGCTGCTGAGCTGGGAGATCTCCAGGGCAGAAGGCAAGTTCGCAGTGGGGCTGGAGGCTGAGGTGGCTGGGCTGGACTGCAGGGAGTCTCCACTGAGTTCTTGGAGAATGACGAGATCCTGACTGTCTAGAGGAGTCCCTTGGAAGGAGTCAACCAGAAACCTCCTTTGTCATCCTTGAGTCTCGTGGCTGTGACAAGGACCAGGTGCAGGTCGAGGCTGGTGGCAGCCGCTCAGACCCTTTCCCGTTGCTCACAGAGCACACGCCGAGGCTGGGGAGGAACCAGCACTGCAATTCCTGGGCTCTGCTCAGCGTGGGCCGTCCTCAGCCCTGACCTCTGCACATGCTGCCCCATGGCCAGGAGCCCTCAGGGGTCGTGGGGCTCCCCACAGCCCAAACCAAACACCACAAACACCCCTCACCCCCTGCCCAGCACAAACCATCAGCCTGGGGACAGCCACAGCAGCTGGGAAAGGTCAGGCTTGGGGAAATCAGGCAATCCCTCATGGCCCCCCAAACCCAGCAGAACACCACCATCAATCACAACATTTTGCAATCCAATTTCAAATGCACTGTCCATTGACTGACTAACCAAGAATAGAAGCTGAGACACATTGCCGTGTGTGAACCAAGAGCAGCACATCTGGCAGTGCTCAGCAGTTTCACAATGCAGTGCAGTTATGGTGCAACTTGTGTAAACAAAATAGTACTTGCAGGCAGCAAAAAAAGAGGTGATTTTTTCCCTCCAGTGGAAAAGACATTCTCACACACAGCATTTGCTTTTGACACTGTAAAGCTTCCATTATAAGGTTTCCAAAAGCCCTGAACTGTGTGTGTTCCTAGGCTACTCAGGGGGCAAAATTACATATTCTTTCAATGTAGTAAGAAAATCTGTTGTATCCTATTAATTGGGAGGCTCTAGTCAGCTGTACAGAATACATTAAAACCATTTCAAAAATACAGTTTGGGCTAGAGTCAAAAATTAAGTTTCTCCAGCTTCCACTGTGACTACAGACCCCACTCACCACTGGCGGGGGCAGAGACCACAAACTCCATCTCCCAGATCTCAAATATGGCCCAAAAATCCTGTGAGACACAAATCTGCAGCTGGAAAAATCTAGGTCTGATTAGCAGCTCCTCAAACCAGCCTGTTGCATGCTGAGGGCACAGTGGTGAGTTGTGCAGACAAAACAAGAATGAGGGGTGTTCGAGGGACGATTTATCACGGGGAGGTCCCTCGAGGCAGCAGCACACAAGGTGTTTTCTGCAGCCCTGCTGTGACAGGGGAACCTCACCTCAAGTCACCTGCTGGGGCAGAACGTATCCCAGATAAACCAGCAGAAACCTGGAAAGGAATCCAGGGTGACACAGAAAAAAACCCAATTACTGCAAACTCATTCTGCACTTTGACACCTTCACCTGCTCATGCAGAATGCACAATTAAGCCCCTGCCCACAAGAAGGAGGCTGTAAAAGCAGAGATCCAGGTTTAATCAGTCTTTCAAGATTTTCAGACATTGTAAAAAAAACCCCAAAAAAGGCCAAAAAACAAAGAAACAAAAAGCACCCAGCTCAAAGGACAAGCTCCTGTGCCCCAAGGCCCCAGCCCTGCGCTGACTGAGGCAGGCATTGCCACCTGCAGCTCTGCCACGGGAATTCAGGCCCAGGCCCAGAGCACACTCTGCTCTCTGCCCCCAGAGATGTCACCCTGCGGGTCACCTCACTGCTCTCCAGGCACTCCTTCACACCACAAACCTCTGCTAGGTGCAGCCACAGAATCCCACAATGGTTTGGGTTGGGAGGAACCTTAAAACTCAGCTGGTTCCAAGGCCCTGCCACGGCCAAGGACACTTTCCTTCAGTCCAGGTTGCTCCAAGCCCCATCCAACCTTTGAGCCGGAGCAGGCCAGCTCCATGGAGAAGAGCTGAGGGGTGGGTTTGGGTCCCAGCAGGACACAAAGGTCCTGTCTCACCTAGCGGGGACGGGCACCATGCTGGACCTTGTCAGGGTTTCTCCTCCTCCAGGAGAGTCACTCCTGCCTAAAAGCAAGTTCTGAATGCCCACATGCTCCACTTCTAAACCAGAATTTGCACAATGGAGATAGGTCAGCAGGGAAGTGGGTAAGATACATAGTATAAATACACACATAACGAAATATATAGATATATACAAAGATAGATAGATATAAGGAGCTTGATATAGAAAATAGGGATAGACATAGAGAGATAGAGATGGTTATAGTTAGGCAGAGGTAGATAGAGACAGAGATGGAGATGGAGATAGGTGATACAGGTAAAGCACAACAGACCTTCCCTATCACGGTGTCTGTACCAGTGCCCCTTGTCAGATGTGTGAGGCCAGGGCCTGACCCCAGAGCTGTCCCCACGCAGCTCCCCAAAAACGGGAATGAGGTGAGGAAGGGCTCTGGGAAAGGCCAGCACAGAAACCACGCTGGCACTGCTGCAATTCCAACTGACCTGAGTTCCCCTGAATCTTTAGAGCAAAGGTCTCAGGGTAAGAATTCAGTCTTTTTTTTTTGAGTACTGAAATATGAAACTAGAGGTTTTGCAAGCCCCAATTCAAGTGCTGGGACAACAGATGTGCCTCTGCTGCTCCTCCAGAAATAGCAGCTTTCTTCCCAGCTTGGAAAAACCACCATGGCACTTTATTTCTAGAGCATGAGCACAATTGGTGTGTCCCTTCTGTGGTCAGCTGAAAGAAAAACATTTAAATAATCCTTACTCCTGCCCCACAGCACAGGTGAGGTTGGGTACCAGGGTTCACCAGGAGGTGACAGTGCCCAAGGCTCCCACAGCAGCTCCCCCATGGTCTGCCCAGCAACAGCCTTTCAAATTCTATTAAGAACTACATGATGGTGTCTTAAATTCAAGTTATAATTGTAAATCCTGTATTAATTTTCATCTTTCTTACCTGTAACATATCTCACTGGTCTAAGTATATAAAAAGCTATTATCTTATAAAATAGTATATTTTACACCTTTTTAAAAAAAGCCTGGAATAAACACAAATCTTGGAAAGAAGAACCAAAAAATTAAATTTAAATTACACTATTAATAGTATAAATATTTATTTTTAGAAAGCACCAAATCAGCTTCATAACACAACTTTGAGCCTGGCAGCCTCACGCACTGCACGGGCTGGGTGACACACGGAGCTCCTGGGAGTGCCAGCCTCTTCCCTCCCTCTCTGTAGGACCAGGCATCTCACAGCTTCTCATCCCTGCTGAGGAGCTCCGGGACACTGCCCTGACACCTCCGACCAGCTGCCTCTCAGCCTGCTCACGTCAACCACAGCCACCCAAGGCCCAGCCAAAGAGGTCCCCAGCAGTGGCTCGGGGTCCTCCACCCCTCCTGCCCCCGAGAAGACCCCGTGCTCACAGGACATCGAAGCCAGCGTTTGGGAGAGCTTTAGAAATGCAAGAAACTCCCTCTCCCGCAAACAGAGCTGCAGTTCATATTTCGCTGTCTGAAACAAGCTGGGACAAAAGCAGCTGTGTTTTACAGACAGCCCCTAAAGCCCCCACGGACTGGGTCCCGCAGCCGAGCTCCCCGCACGGGGTTTGAGCCCCCTGGAGCCGCCACGCGGGCACTGGGGCTGGGCTGGCACTCACCCAGGGGCAGGCGGAGCGTGATGTTGTTGCAGAAGTCGGTGTAGCAGCACTCGGTCTTGGTGATGTTCTTGGAGCTGTGGCAGAAGACCTGGGCGTTCAGCTCGGGCAGGGAGACGCAGGACTTGACCACCTCCTCGCGCCCGTTGGTCAGCATGACCGAGGCCCAGCAGGCGCCCTCCGTCTGGCAGGTGAAGTTGGTGTGCTCGCACAGCTGGCACACGCACTGCAGGCCTGGAAACGGGGACAGCCGTGGGCACGAGAGCCTGGCCCGGCAGAGCCCCGAGGACGCCGTGCCGGCTGGCTGAGCACCAGCTCCCCGTGCCAGCTCTGCCAGGGCCCTGCCAGGGCCGGTGCTGGTGAACGGGCCCCGGGCTGCAGGGGGAAGCTGGTGCCAGGACACCCCCAACAGCACAGGTCCCCAGCACTCGCAGATAACACGTTTTAAATCTTGTTATAGGTGTCGTCTGTCTTGTGTGGTGGAGAATGACCACCCCAAAAAGCAGTTCCCATGGAAGCTGCTGCTGACTCCCAAAACCAGGGCACCCCTTGCCCGCCCCAGCCACCTGCCCACAGCAGCACCACCCCAGCAGTGCCAGAGGTGACCAGAGAGCACCGAGCCGGGGTCACCGACACACAGCACCCCAGGACAGACACGGACAGAAGGACAGACTCCTCCTCCCCATGTCTCCTGAGATGAGGCACCTTGTCCAGGCAACCCTTTCTGGGTCAGCTCTAACTCGGCAAGACTGAGCCCTGCTCTACTCATGAGAACAATTTTAGCCATAATCCTTCTGTTTCTTTTGGAATTGGGTGGGGGGGAGAGGGGCTTTCTTTTATTTAAGGACAAGAGAGAGTTGAAAAGTAAAACATGGGTGAGTGGTGGGCTTGTCAGTGCTGGGGGTGCAGGTGGGCTCGATGATCCGGGAGGGTTTTTCCAGCCTAAACTATTCCATGGTTCTGGAATCTCAGAGTCCCCAGAGGAGTGCAGAAGTGCTGACAGACGTCAGCACCAATCTGATTTCTGTTTCTGTGACACTCTTTGCTTCCCTTACAACAATCTCCACCCTGTGCCACCCTTCTCAAATAACAGCCCGTGGTGTTTATCTTCAGCTCGGGCCCACAACAAACTCCCTTGGCACGGCGTGCCCGTGTTTATCCTGGGTGCAGGTGTGCCAGGAGCTGCTGCCTCAGCTCTCCCTCGGCACAGGAGCGAGCACTGTCCTTCACACACAGCACAACGGGCAAATCTCTCCCTAAAGACATTACCCTGGCCCCAGAACTGCTGCCGGGAGCAAGACTCATCAGATCCAAATAAATTAGAGATCTAGCAGAAGGAAAACAGACACATCATCACCAAAACTGCAAAATAAAGGGATTATTGAGGAAATGAGTCTAAGATTGTTGCAAGTATCTTCGGGGCTTTAGACACGTCATTATGGTGTTTTTCTTCCTTTCTCAGAGCCTAAAATAAAATGGAAAATTATCTATATTACGTCATCTGTGGTGGGTAAGTGACAGATTTATCCACACTCTGTACTTGCAGATTGCCTGAGAGCAGAGCTGATCAGAACTGTCCCTGCACACCCCGAGCAGCCCCAGGGCCCCTGAGCCCCACAAACACGGGGTGAATTGGGGATGGCTGAGGGGCTCTGGACCCTCACCCTGACCAAACTGAGACAGCCACTGCCACAACCAGGGCTCTGCACCACCAAATGCTGCCCACGCACAGGGGGAACAAAAAAAGGAAAACTCCAGCTGAATCTATTCAGAGACAAGATCAGAAAGATCTTGTGGGGAAAACAAGACACTTTCCTCACAGAAGACTTTCACAGACCACTTTTAAATATAATCCTACAAAAGCAGAAGCCCCAGGTTCCTCAGACACCTGCCTGTGCTGCTGGCTGACTTCTCGTGTAGAAAAACTGATAGAAATCACAAACCAGATACAAATCCCTGACCCTGTTTTCAGGAGCATTCGTGTCCATGCAGAACCCTTTGCTAAGAGAGCAGAAAGATGATTGAATATAACCATAAAAATACAGGTTTCTTGCACCTGTGCTACTTCAGCTGCCTCAGCTCCTGTGGAATCAGGGAAGGAGCCTGGGCCCTTTTGAACACGCCCCTGGGAACATCCACGCTTTTCTCACTTCCATCCCACTGAGCAGGGAGGTGACAAAGCCACCAGCTCCCTCTCGGTGTCACATCCCCGCTGTGGAGCTCCTCACAGGCACCTGAGCACCCACTCCTGCCCCTCCGAGCCCGGATCCCCATCCCTGCTGCATCCCCAGGCACACAGCACTCGCCACAACTTGTGCCTTGTCCGTCCTGCTCCTGGTTATCCACCACAGCTCCTTCCACTGGAAAATATTGTCCAGGTCAGGTCCATCTGCAACCACGGGCAGTGTATCCTGAGTTTCACATTACACATCTGCACCATTTCTGCCCTGATTTGCCTCGGCTGCTGTCCCAGAGGAGCCAGCAAGACATTCCCCTCAGCTCACAGACCAGAGGGGTAACAGCACAGTGGTGGGAGATCCTCCTCCCTCTGCTCAAGCCAGCACCACCTTTGAACTTCTTCTCCTCCCACGATTTTACATCATGAAAGAAGAGCAAGAATTTGCACCTATTGACTGAAATTCTGCAGTCCCAACATGCAGCAAGAAATGTGTACTCCCTCCCCAGAGCCACTCCTGAGGACAGGCCTGGCAGTACCCTTGGTGATGCAACATCACAGAGCAGAAATCGGACTCCCACCACCCTGGAGACCAGGGAATGGAATAAGGTGACTGTCAAGGAGTTAAAGGATCAAAGAGGAGGAGGAAAATGTGCTCCCAAACTTTCAAAATAAGGCACTCTTCAATCAGGTAATGAACATGACTCCTTTATTTACCCAAGCACAACAATTCCCTTAAAACCTCCATTCTCTGGTTGAGAAATCAGGAGAAAGAGAACGACTGAGACACGCCGTGGCTGCAGAGAGCACGCCAGGCAGCCAAACCCGGCTGCCAGCAGTGCCAGTTCTCTCCAGCGGGCACTGACAAACCTGTCCTGAGCCTGCCCGGAGCCCGGCACCCCAGCGGGACCACGGGCAGGTTGTCCTGCCAGGGCGGGGTGGGGAGCTGGGGCAGGGCTGGGGCAGAGCAGGGCAGGACACACCACGGGCTCCTCCCGCAGGGACAGCGGTGACAGCAGGGACAGCAGGGACAGCAGGGACAGCAGGGACAGCAGTGACAGCAGGGACAGCAGGGACAGCAGGGACAGCAGGGACAGGCACGCTGAGGGACAGGGGGGTCCCTCCCAAGGGCAGCTGGCACTCGGCAGGACCCGACACACAGCAGGAGAGGGGAGGGGAGGATTCACACACTGGCACACAAGGAAAGCAGCTCCTGGGTACTGGGACCCAGGAGCAGATGTTTCCTGGGTTTGGTTTTCAAGGATGGTTTTTCTGCTGTTACTGCAGTAGGAGCTGAGACTACAGACCAGATTCTTGGACAGGTCCCACCATGAATCCAGGGCAGGATGACTTGGTGTTCAGAGAAGAAAATAATCTGCCTGACTTACCTAAAAAGCAACATTTTCTGCCTTTTAGTTTTCAGTGCAGCTGCCAGAAAACACACAGGGCAGGCAGACACGCCATGCAGTGAGCTTACAGAGCAGGAAGAACAGAGCCAGCACCCGATTCCCAACAAACCAGCACAAGAAGATGGGGTTTGTGTGCTTGCACCCCTTTGCCATCGAGTGCCAGCATCAAGGAATCACGAGATAACTGAGGAACAAGTGTGATACCACGGGTGAACAAGAGGTGGAAGAACAGGAGTTTAAACACCGGCTCCATGAGGGCTGGTGAATAATTGAAACCCATTGACAGACACAGTGCAGCTTCAGAAGTTAAATGGAAAGAACAGAACATTTAGCACAAGCCCACTGGTACCACGCTAGCAGAACTGAACCAAAAACTCTGGGGAACAAAGCCCAGACCTGCTCTGTCAAGAACCACAGAAGGTTCTACATTTCAGCACAGGCTTTTTACTACACAGATTAACAGGGCATTAATCTTCCACTAAAAGTCATAATCCATCACGACTCACCATAGTTAGCAGTAGAGCATTTCAAAATTAAGTTGGAAAGCAAAGATCTAAGCAGCCTGATGGGAGGAAATGCTGAATATCCAGAACGTTTCCATCTTTGATCATTCTGTACAGTCATTCTGTATTGTGCCCTTCTACATACACTGTCATTTTACTTCCAAATAACAGGTCTGGGGCTCGCATGCCTGTGGGCTGCCCACACCGCCTGATCCCCTGCCCCAGGCACAGACCCCAGTGCCAGGACACAGCTGCCCCTGGCCACCTCCCCTGGGCAGGGACCTTTCCACCCCGCAGGACACGTACCTGGGCCTGACCGACTGGACTCGGAGGGTCCCAGGTGCCAAAAGTTTCTTGGACAAAGGGGCTCAAAGGAGATCCTAAAAACTACAGACTGGCTGTTTCCCATTGTCCAGCCCCTTGCTGGTGATGGAGCCAGGACAAAAACCAGAGGAGGTACCAGGAAAGGCCGTGGGGTGGGCGTGGGCCTGGCATAGCCCCTGGCTCTCCAGCTGCACAACTGCTGGGAGCTGACCATGGCAAAGAGACCCTGCTGCCACCTGGCAGAGCCACCCTGACCTTCACCAGCGCCAGCCCCTTCCCCTGGCAGCAGCTGAGGCCCCAGGCAGAGAGAAATGGCAGCTCCAGCGAGGCTGGGGCACAGGAACGTGGGCTGAGGGCTCTGGGACAGGGAGGGGAAGCAGTACGAAGGTCACAGGGGCTGCTGAGGGCAGAAGAAGTAGGGCTGACTTCAGAGCATTGAAAAAAATTTCACGATGGAATCACAGAATTGTTTGGGTTGGAAAAGCCCTCTGAGACCGAGTCCAGCTGTTCCTCCATCACTATCAAAGCCACTACTAACCCAAGTCCCCCAGGGCCACATCCACGTGGCTGTCAGGTCCCTCCAGGGACAGGGACTCCATCACTGTCCCGTGCTGAGGGATCACAAGCCAGAGAAGAGTAACCTCACACAGAAGAACCAAGAGCCTCAGCTGCCCTCAGGCAGGGACCAGCACACCGCCAGCCATCCCTCCTGGGAGCAGAGGGCTGTGCCTCCCTGGGGAGTGCTGGACACCTCCTCAGATCATGGACAGAGCACAGTCAGGAGACACCAGGAGAAGATCCAGCCCTGTTCTGCCATGTGGGATCAGATGTTGTCACCCACCTCAAAAAGGCACAGGAGAAGTAGGAAGAGATTCAGGACAGGCAGCAAGGGGATCAGGAATAGATTACGAAACTGGGCTGCCATGTCAAAGGCAGTTCTGGAGAGGTGTGAAGGTTCCATGAAGAAATCACAGATCACACTTAGGAGATGAATGGAGTCGGGTACTCACATTTCACAGCTGCTCAGAAGCCCCTGGCAGCACAGAAGCCCCTGGCAGCACAGAAGCCCCTGGCAGCAGGCTCACACGGAGCAGGAGGAGGCTCTTCTCTTTGCAGGCAGCCCCGGGTGCCCGTGCGAGGGCCACTGCTCGGGATGGAGCACAAGTGTCCCCAGCAAGTCACAGCCAGCTCCACCTGTGCGTGCCAGAGACTCACAGCAGCTGCCACGGATGATGCCAGCAGCAGCAGCTCCCAGCCCAGAGCCCTGAGCCCACCGCAGCCCAGTGCCTCCCATCCTCCCTCCTCTGGCTCCTGCCGGGCTGGCAGAGGGGCTGGGGCTGCCGAGGCCACCCCAGCACAGCAGGGAGGGGTCCCACAGCCAGCCCCAGCCGTGGAAGTGGCTCTGGGTCCCTGACAAATTTATTCTCTTGGAACACATTTCTTCAGAAGGCAAAAGCAGAACCTTGAGCAATGACAGGTCTTAAAAAAACCAAACCTGCTTTTTGGACTATTAGGAAAAATACGGAGAAGTTCCCCCTTTGGAGAAGGCTCTGAGAGAAAACAGTTGGAGTAAAAGCTCCCTGTATAAATATCCTGCAAAAAGGGCTGATATCAAACAGGACAAAAACTAGAAAGTTGTAGAAAAGAGAGGAAAAGTATTTATTCTAGAACTGAGGAAAATGTCTTTGAATGAGAGACATCACAGAGTTCCAGGGTTTTCATTGCTTAAATAAACATCTGGGGAGTGATTTTATAAACATTTGCAAGTATCATCATTTTGGAAGGAGGATGCTGGATGCTCAAATTCCTCCTTCTGGAAGAGCTCAGCAGCCAAGGCAAAACCCAGCAGGCAGGACCTGAGTCCAGGCATTGAAATTAACATTAACAGGGCAGAGAAAGGGCAACAACACCCAGGGAAATTACTTTTGTTGGAATAAGCTGCCAAAGGCCATTTTTAGCTTTGACCAGGCAAGGTATCCTTGGGCAGGTTGTGCTTTATGGGACACGAGTGACACAGCACAGCACTGCGAGTGCAGGGATTCTGTGCAGTACAGCACAATCACAGAGCTGAAGAAGAACCTGCTGGTCCCAGCCCGTGAGGGGCTGAGGGCAGATCCAGCACAGGGCTGCAGGGACAAACTCCATGGGAGGCAGCTGAGATAACGCAGGGCTGACTGCACGGAGCGACTGCAAGCCTGGAACTGCTTGCATAAGAGAGTCCCCAGCACTGAAAGCCCCTGAAGTCCCATCTGAGCGGTTTGAGAAGGAATTTTCCATCCAGACAGTCACACTGAGTGTCCCCTCTATTGCCACACATCTCCTGTCTGGTCTGCACACACCCCACGGCTCAGCCAGACTCTGGATCAGGGCAGGGAGAGGAGGACCCTGCACTGCCCCTTTGGAGAGCAGAGCAATGCAAGACTTTTGTAGAACAAACGATCAAAGCCAGTGCCATTCCTGAGTGCTCTGGATGCTCTCCAGAGGGAAGTGGTGATGGCCACGGCGCTGGCAATTCAGGCACACCGGGAAACAAGGGCTGCACCGAGCTGCCTGTTCCTGGGGTTCCCTTGCAAACCTGGGTAACAAAACTCCAGAGAAATAAGGAGAAGAGCTCTTATGGAGCAGGTGTTACATCCTGGGGAGGTATCAGAGACTCCCAGATGTGCAATACTACACAGAAGCACTTCACAGCCCACAGCTGAGCTTTGTTCCTCCCCCTGCCCAAAAGCAGGGATTCTATGAGCACCTGGATGGGCCCCTGGGCCCGGCCCTTCCCTGCACTTGGGGCTGTGACCTCCCCTCCCTGCAAGGTCCTCATGAGCATCACACAAGGAAACTGCTGTGGTGAAAACACCGAGAGAAAGGTAAAATCCAGTAAACCTAACAGAAAAATTGTAAAATATTCTGCGGTACACTGCCTTGCTTACCGCTGGTTTGCAGAGTGCTGCTAGAGAGCGCGGGTTTAGGTTTTAGAGGGACGATTGAGGGGAGAGAGTGTCTCACAGCACCTGCCGCGTGAGAGGGGACCCGGTGCCGAAGGACGCGCACGCCGCGTGTTCCGCACCCTGCCCGGAGCCCTGCCAGGGCCGGCAGCGCCGTCCCGCCGGCCGTGCCAGGGCGCGGGATGAGGCACGGGCACCGCACGGCACCGCGACAGCTCCTCTCACCGGCACCGGTGTCACTCCGAGGATCTGCCCCCGAGCGCCGCCGGAACGCCCGGGGTGGATCCGCCCGGGACGGCGTGGGAAGCCCCAGGGATCAGGGATTCCGGCGCGGGGCCGCTCCGATAAGCCCCCCTTGACCCAGTTCTCGGTACGCGCGGCCGTGATTAAAGGCACCGAGAGCCCGAACCCCTCCGAACGGCGGCGGCCGCGCCGGCCCCGGGCAGCGCCGGGCGCACGGCGGGGATGGATAAGCGCGGTTCTAGCGCAGCGCTCCCGGCGATCGCGCGCCCCGGCTCCCGGAGCCNGACGGCGAGGGGCGGCCCGAGCCCCCGCTCCTCTCAGCCGCGGCTCCCGGGGCCCCGGGGCGAGCCCCCGGCCCGGCCCAGCGCACCGGGCTCCCGCCGCAGCCGCGCAGCCCTCGGCGCTTCTGCCTGCGGAGATGCGCAAAACCAGCCCGGGACAAGGACGGTTTGTCATCTTGGGGGGTTTTGCCAAATCCCCATCAGTGCCTTTTGGCACCTGCCCGGGACTTCTCCATCAGGCGGCACCGAATCACCCACGAACAGCAAAGTGTTGAAGAGATTGCAGCGTTTCTGCAATATCCGATTTAGATTAGATGTTAGGAAGAAAAGCACTGGCAGAGGTTGCCCAGAGCAGCTGTGGCTGCTCCATTCCTGGCAGTGTCCCAGGCCAGGCTGGACAGGGCTTGGAGCAGCCTGGGATACTGGAAGGTGTCCCTGCCCATGGCAGGGGGATGAAACTGAATGAGCTTTAAGGTCCCTTCAACCCAAACCATTCTAGGATTCTGTGATTACACCACCACGAGCAAAAATCATGACTAAATTCTTTTTAAAAGAAAACAAATTGCCCTCCACCATGGTACAGACAGAGCAGAGATGAAACCCAAGTAGTCTGGGATCAAGTGGCTGTTAAACAGCACCCTAAAAAGCTGCTCTTGGACTTCACTGCACTAAGATGTTGCAATTCCCATCACAATTAATTGAGGATGGGGTGACATGGAAGTCCTGAGTGTCTTTGTCTGTCGGGATATGTTTGAATGACAATTTTGAAAAGAAAAAAAGTACAACATGACTCACAGCAATCCCTGTGGGCTAATATTTTATTGCATTGAAACACAGCACAGCAGAGTCTTGCACACCTCACTGCTTGGGAAATACTGCCGAGAGGTTAGAAAATACCTGCCAGGATCTAATAAAATATATGAGGGTTTGGGTGTCAGAGCGATAAAACAATAGAGGAAAAACTGCTGCTTTTTCCTTTCTGGAAGCCTGGAGCCGGTGGTGCTCCCTGCCCACGGCTTGCCCTGTGCCTGCGCCTGCTCAGCCATCCATTCCTTGCCAAGTACCTGCTAAGCCACATATTCCTTACCTGGAGCTGCCAGCTGGCTCTGGGAACACCAGCAGGGAACACCGGAGCCCCAGCAGCACCAGGCGCTGCTCGCCCTGGTGTCACACCCGGCAAATGCAGCGCCGGGCCCCCCAGATCCGTGTTTGCTGCTGCTCCTTCTGAGGTCTGACAGACAATTCTCTTTATTTGCTCAATGCTACTGGAAAATGTAAATATAACTCGTTCAGACTCTGTTTTGGTTCATGGCATGGAATCATTCTGCTTTTCTGTGTAAAGGCAGACATACAGGTAGGAATTATGTAATTAGTTTTTCTTCAGTTTAAGAAAGAAAACGTATAGAACACGTTTGCTCGCCCTTTGCAGAAATGATGAAATGAGTATCTCCTGCACTTGTATAGGAGAATCAAAGCTTTTAGAAAATAATATATATAATGTATATGTTAATGAAAGTTTCTAGAGGGAAGTTGGCAGCACATATACTTACAAGTATTAATTCTGATTAAACCATCCATTCTGGTTTTAAAACAGCATTTCTGATTAAGAAAGTGCTTCACTCTTTATTTTAGCAGCATCTTCAAGTGTACGTTTTATCTCACCACACAAAGAAAAGGTGAAGGATTTTTCCTAGACCATTCTGTTTCACCACAAGCATTCAAGGATGCAGGAAGAGAGCTCCAGACTTCTCCATTCCAGTGTAGGAATGAAGCAGAGTCCCACGATTCACTGTTCATCCTCTGTCCTCCTTCTGTATCCCACAGCCTTTGGAAACACTGCTGAGGGAATTTAACTGTCCAGCAGGTGACAGAGCCAAAGCCACCTCTGCCCCACCGCTGAGATTTGAAGTATTTGCAGCCAACCAGTGGTTTCAGTCGTGGTGCTCGGTCACAGGGGTGAGAGCAGAAGGTGACTTGCAGAGCTCTGGAACATCATCCAGCTGCCAAGTCCTGCTGCCTTCTCCTCTGTACGCCTGATGGCAACCTCTGTCCTAACCTTAGTTCTTGTTTGAACCAAATCTAGCTGGAAACATCAGGCTGAGGCAATGCATAAAGATCACAAGGTGGTTTTCCAGCTACATCCATGAAACGCCACGGCTGCAGTGATTGTTCCTGACAAGGACCCACAGGGCTGACCCTGAACAAACCCATGGCAAACCTGACAAGTCAGGTTAAAAGCCAGAACCTTCCCTCTCACAGAGTTCCTCGCTAAGGCGTGGCAGAACAGGTGGCTCATGGATTTGGTGCGGGGTGGTCAGAGTGAGGCTGGGTTGTTGTTTAGTGCCAGTTTTTTAATTCAGCCCACTTACATCCCTGTTTTCAGTGTTCCCTTTGTGTTGGGGCTGTGAGGAGTCTCCTCTGAGCTGGCGCCTGGCACGATCCTGCCCCGCTGCTCTGGACACTTGTTCTGCTGCAGGAGCAGAGGGTTCAGCAGCAACAGACAAATTTAAACACCAACTAAGCTCCAGTTTCGAGATACAAGCATATTATACATCACATATTCCTAGAGTAATGGACCACTGGACTGAGTAATTCCAGTGACTGCAGGCTTGTTATGAACAGCAGGGTTGCAGGTACTGCCACGCCAAAGCTGGAGCATTTTATGTGGGACTTCAATACACAAGTGGAAGCTGCAAGGCTCGTTGACACAAATCAACCCATATCACTCAGAATGACATTGGCGACTGTTCACATTAAATATCTGACAAGTTCCTCCATTTCCCCTCTCACTTCTGTAAGAAAGAAAAGCAGCACAGCAGAACACGGATCACACTGCTCTGTCCCACCCCTCTTGGGCCAGATGCTCCATCAGCTCTCTCACACACCACAGGGCCGTGCTGTCGGTGTTACCCACTTTAAACGAGGCTCTTGGGGAAGAAGAAAAATCCAGGTGTTGGAGCTGAACACAGCATCAGCTTTGCATTTTTTGAGAGGAAAGGATTTTAGCACAGTAACCAAGACCTGGAGCTGCTGACACTGGTGCTGTTGATTTTCGGAGTTCAGGGTATTTTTGCGACAGTAAAAGTGGACAGTCACTGCACTGGAGAAGGTGGTCAGTGTTTGGGTGGGGGCTGCAGCTGGAGACAAATCATTAATTACTGATGTTAGGTAATTGTTTAACTCCACCTCAGAGGTTCAGCTGCTTGATCACTGGTGCAGCTCACCGGGTGAGCAGCCCGGACCAAGCCCTGGGCACACGCTGAGGTTCCCCGGCAGGCACAGCCCAGGGCAGGAGCGGCGTTCCCGGGGCGCTCCCCCGGCCGGGCTCCGCCGGTCCCGCACGGACACGGGGCAGGGACAGCTCCGGCCACGGACAGGGACAGGCTCTGCCAGGCCTGGGGGTGCAGAGCCCGGGGGACGGACGGGAGCCCAGCTGAGCAGGGCTGCGCTCGGGGTTGTGACTCAGCGCTGGATGTCACTCTGGGTGACACGGGGCAGCGGCTGCGGTGCCACGGCGGACGGTGGGCTGGGTTTTTTAAAAAAACAACCCAACATCTCCCAGGTCTGAGGGCTGGCTGACACTTTGGTGTGTTGTCTCACCGGCCACCATCCTGAGTACCACGGCCCCAGAGCCCTGAGCAGGCGGCCTGGCACAGAGCAGGGTGACAGACAGCAGGGTGACAGTGAGCAGGGTGACTGTGAGACAGTGAGCAGGGTGACCGACTGCGAGCAGGGTGACTGACAGTGAGCAGGGTGACAGCGAGCAGGGTGACTGACAGTGAACAGGGTGACAGACAGCAAGCCGGGTGACAGCGAGCCGGGTGACAGCGAGCAGGTGTCCCAAGCCCCCGAAGGTCCCTCCCACGGGCCCCACCCAGCCCCACCACGCAGGATCCAGGGGCTGCAGGACAAGGCCGTACCCAGCGAGGAGCTGCGGGCACGGAGCAGGTCCCAGGTTCGCCAAGGACCCGAGGTCCCTCCCGCAGCCTCTCCCTCCGGGTGAGCCGTGCCCAGCAGCGCTCAGCCCTGGCTGGCCGGCCCTGGCTGCTGCCCCAGCACAGCTCCGTGGCTCTGAAGGGTGCTGGGAGCTCTCCTTCTAACTGGGAGTGCAGAGCCAGGGTGCTATTCCCAGGTGGGAGCACCTGTCGGGTACATCTGTAGCTCGACTTTGGATAAAACACGTAACTTTTCCCACACAAATCTTATCTTTAAAATGTATTCTGTGTTTGAGATTCTCTCTCTATAAATGGAACAGCACCTGGAATGTCTTTGCTTCCCTTCTCCAGTGCCAACCACTGCGCCAAGGCTGAGCATTTTGTACAGCAGACATTTTGCCTCACAGGGAAGAGAATTGTCCTTATCAAAACAGTTCAGTCCAGGTAAATAAAATTCTGGAAGGCTTCATATGGATATTTGATGGATAATTCCAGCCCAGAAGGTCCACAAGGGAAGCTCCAGCTGAGGAGGAGGAAGCCTTCAGTGACTTCTCTGCAACAACACCAACTGGAGTGCCCGGCCTCCGGCTGCCCCAGCAGCTGTCCATCCCCAGGACACCTGGAAGGGCCACAGATCCCTGAGCAGTAACCAACAAGCCTTCTGCACAGAGAACCACGGAATCACAGGATGGTTTGGGTTGGAAGGGACATTAAGGCTTGTCCCATTCCACCCCCTGCCATGGGCAGGGACACTTCCACTGTCCCAGGGTGCTCCAAGCCCCACTGAGCCTGGGCTTGGACACTGCCAGGGAAGAGGTAGCCACAGCTTCTCTGGGCAACAGAGCAATCCAAACAAAAAGCTGCATTTCCTGTACCCCTCAAAATCGGAAGCACCTCTTGTTCCATCCAGGCTTCCTCCTGTAACTGCCCACCAACAGCACAGCTGAATCTCACAGGCAGTGCTACCCATTAGAGCTGTTTTTCTCCTCTCAGCAGGCTCTGATCCCCGGCGAGGCACCGCTCGAGCAGCTCCATCCTGGCTGGTGCAGTGCAAACCTGCCAGACACATGAATAATTCAGCTCCAGGGAGGAACTGCCTGTGCCATCGCCACAGTAACAAACGCAGCGACACCCTCACTGCAGCAGATTATATATAAGAATTCCAAATCTCTTTAGAAGATTAGATTTTGTGGAGGTTCTAGAGGAACACTGATTAATGAACGTGCTGGAGAAACAGCGTGGGAGGCTGGGGTGTTCCCTTCGCATGGAACCTCCCCCACTGCCCAAGCCCTGACACCTCTGGGGAAAAGCAGCAGCGAGTGTTCTCCTGGGACTGTCCAGACACGTGCAAGTCAGGTTAAATCACACAGACCACAGATAATCCTTCCCTGGAAAACGCTGTCACTGTGTTTTCCCTTCTCCACTCCCAGGCCCGCCACTCTCCAGTTCCCAAGAGGGAATCCAGCCATTCCCACTGGCCTTGGACAGCACAGACCCTGGCTGTCCTCAGCACTAACTGTACATTAGGCAGGCACAGTGCTGAATGACTTAGCCCAAGTGAAGGGATGAGGACTTGCTAAGGAATTACTCCCAATGATTCCTTTCCACTTCATTTTCTCGATTCCCGTTTGCCGGGTAGTGACCCAACGCCAACACACACAGCAGCTAACCCTTCAAACACTTCAGTCCATGCCTGGACCAAAAGTACTTCAGTAGCAGGGGGTGAAAGTGAAATATGTTTAAAATAAACCCTGGCTGCTTTGCTATGCAGAGGGCAGTCCTGGGAGCAGCAGCACTGACCGTGACCTTGCCCAGCACACCCAGGAGTGCCCAGGACTCCCAGCACTGACAGACTCTGTCACCCTGCCAGTGGCTTTTCTGGATAATCCTCTTTACAGAACACAGGATAAAGAGTATTACTGGGGTGTTCCTATGGTTCGTGGTTTTATCCTTTAGTTGGTTATCCCCCGTGTGTCCAGAGAAGGGCAATGGAGCTGGGGAAGGGGCTGGAGCACCAGGAGCAGTAGAGGGAGCTGGGGAAGGGGCTCAGCCTGAAGAACAGGAGCTCAGGGGGACAAAGAGAACTCTGTGTGTGTTCCTGCTGCAGGCCCCGTATCCTGCAGCATCCCCAGCAGCCCCAGCACAGCTGAGAGCCAGCACCGGCGCTGGGGCTGGAAAATCCAGACCTGCAGGGACCACTGTGGAGCACATGGAGCTGTTCCCCACCTGCAGTCAGTGCTGTTCCAGAACACAGCACTTGGCAAGAGGATGCTGCAGTGCAAAGAGGAGCTGGAGCAGGTAATTACCAGGAACATCTTCCTAACAGCCAGTAAGGTGCTGTGACTCAGCGTGGCAGTGCTTGAGGGGCACAGCCCAGCTCCCACCAGCACGGCCAGAGCTGTCACTGACCATCAGCACCACAAGCTGTCTCTCTCCTCCAAGCCCTGCACTGGAAAACACTGGAGAGGTGAAAACTCCAGCCAAAAACCTGACCATACACTCCACACTCACACTGCACACTGAACTGCCACCTCTGTCCCCTCTGTCTGCAGAGCCACTCCCGTCAGTCACCCCAGCCTGTCCAGACATCCCTTCTGGCCTCACCCCAGGCACCTCCACACGAGCCTGCCTTGCTTCCCTCTTGGTTTAAACCCTGCTGCCTGTTCCATCCCTGTTCCAGACGCAGGTGTCACACGGGGCACGGGGCACTGCAGAGCTCGGGGCGATGCCCACTCCCAGTTCCCAGCCATGCATCTCCTCACCCTGCAGCTGAACCTGTCACCAGTGCCCCCCACCCCCCCAGCAGCTCCAGCCCACCCCCGATTCCCTCGTGCCACTGACATCCTGTCCCTCCCCGTCAGCCCAGGACACAGCTCACACACACACGCCAACTTAAAGCAAACCAAAACACATTCAGGCATTTGAATTCCTGTTACAAACTAAGAGAAAAATTCATCGGATCCCGCTTTTCCTATTTTTTTCTCATCACATATAATTATATAATTAGAGACCTGGCAGCTGGCGCCGGCTCAGGCTGCTCTGCAGAGCTCACCCCACGCCGTCTCTCAGCCCCAGGCAGCACCCACCCCACACTCGGCTCCTGTTCCTACACCAGCAATGAGGAGTGAGGCAATCCTCTCACCTGGAATGGGACAGGCAGGACGGGGCTGAGCAGGAAGTCACAGAGAGGCAGCAGAGCAGCACCTGGCAGACTCGAAGCCCTGCAGGGACCCTCAGAGAAGTGTTTTACCCCAGAGAGGAAGCGTGTCCGAGGGGCTGACCGCTGCCCAGAGCCTGAGATGGCCCGGGGACCCCAAACCTGTGAACAAAGGAGCTCTTGGCCAAGGCTGAGAGGGCACTGCCACTCCGGGGCCCTCCTGCACGTGGCCCAGGACAGAGGGGAGCGTGTGGAAGGCCCAGGCAGAGGGAACCCTTTGGGGCTGACAGAGCCGACTTCCCGCAGGCTGGGGGTCCCGGAGGGGACAGGGGGACGTGGACAGGGCCGGTGTCACATCCAAGGAGGGCCCAGCACCTCCCTGCTGCACCTTGAGAGCCTCAGCACCCCGGAGGGGCACGAGCAGCTGCCGAGAGCCCGCGGGTACAGCCCAGGGTCCCCAGGGTGGCACCCGGCCACTGACAGGCAGTAACACAACTAAAACACTCTCTGGTTTGACTTGAAAACATTCTATTTAATTTATACAAATAACTACTAAATAGAAAAAGTAGATTAAAACAAAATAGTTATTTTTCTGGCAGAGTTTAAATGCATATTATATAGCTTAGAAGAAATAAAATGCATTTTCCCCACAGCATTCATGACCTAATATTCTAGTTAACTTCTCCACTGCCTTCCTTTCCCAGATCAGTGAGATGCCAGACGCACGGTCCTGTGGGAAATGGCTATAGATACGTTCCATATTCCAACTGAAAATATGGTACAGACCACACACCTACAAATGTGAAGCACTTAAAATGTGACTATCAAGTTGTAATATGATAATACAGAAAACAATTCATGTTTCAGGTTATATTGTGTTACAAAAACGTCTGTGTAAGAAATCATGAAAGAGGCCACATAAAAATAAGCTTTAACTTTATGCACTTATTTTACAGTTTAAAAAACTGGCAAGTGCACTAGTAATAAATAATTTGCAAGTTTTGGATAAACAAGAAATTCCTAATGTTCAGCATTATTGTAAACATCAGTACACATGTAAAATGCAGCTAAAGTCTGACAGTTACATTTTCAGTTTACCAAATTCTTTTCCTATTACTCAGGCAGAGATCAATGCAGGATACAGCCAATCATATTTTTGGCAAGTCATGTCGTTAAAATTAACAGTGACAGTGCAAGTAAGGAATGCAAAGAATTCCTAGTGCAATAAAGAAGAGAAGCACAGGCAATATTGCTGATTAAAATTTACCACTTCCATGTGTTCACCCTGGGAGTGATTAGGAGAATTAAAATAAAATTAAAAAAAAAAAAGAGAAAAAGAAAAGAAAAGGGGGAAAAAAAGAAAACCAAAACAAAACAAAAAAAGAAAAGAAAAAAGAAAAAAGCTGTTCAAAGCCATTGTTTAATGCCCTGATCTTGTCTTAGGATTTCTCTGTCTTCCTTCAGGCCACTCTCAGCCCCAGCACCCCCAGCTGAGCCCCAGCCCTGCCCAGGGCTGCTCCGGGCGCCCCGGGGCCCCAGCTGCCCCCACAGCTCCTGCCCAGGCAGCCCTGGGGGCCCAGGGGCAGGAACTGCCTGGCCAGAGCCCCCCGGGCCAGCCAGGTGCCTTCCTGTCCGGAGAGCACCGCGAGGAGAGGGTCAACAGTCAGCTTTCAGTTTGTCTAAGGAATTGTCAATTTTGGTCAAAGTCTTTTTGATGCGCAGGGCTGTCAGTCTGGCCGATGGGTTCTGGTACCAGCACTCCTTCATCAGCTTGGCGAGGGACGTCAGCGTCTGGGGAGGGACAGAACCACACGACACGCGGGTCAGCCCACAAACAACGAGCCAAGGAAGCACTGCTGGGGCCAGCACTCACAGAGAGGCTTTACTGCCTGATGAACGCTCCATCTTCAGCTTCCCACTATCAAATACAGAACTGTCCTGTTTTGGAAAGCTCCTGAAGTCTGGTAACTTGACTAAACCAAGGGCACAACGGGCCTGTGGGCTGACTGGAGGGACCAGCTGGTGTAACTTTAAACAACTGAGGGTTGGGAGTTTTTTCTAATTAAGCAAACACCACACAGAATTTCTCTTCAATGAAACCAACTCCTGCAGACCCTTGAAGGCAGCTGAGAAGGTGCAGAGGTTCTGCCTGTGATTTCATCATGCCCAGCAAGGTTTAACTGGCTGGGTTTAACAGGGCACAGCTCCACACCCAAACCCCAGAGATGGGCCCTCTGCCCTGCCCAGCCCTACAGATCTCAAACTGACTTCCACAGCTTCAGGGCTAAGGACAAAACAGCTGGGCAGCCTGGAGAGGCCAGACTGATGCTGATGAAGAAAAACAAACTTGAGCATCAGTCTTACAAAAAGAACAACAGCCCCTGTCCTGCAGGCAGGAGGGACCAGCACTCTGGGTGTGTGCTTGTGAGTGACAGAAAGCCCTGGACTCGCTTCTGTCCCCTCCACTTCCCCTCGGAGGGAGAACGACCACCCAGGAAAAGCAGCTGTAAGGGATTTTGCTAAATCATGCTCCTCAAAGGCCGATCTGAGAGCAGCTCAGCCCTGGCAGTCTCAGCTTGCTCAGTGCTCCCCAAGGCCAGGCCAGCACATCCCAGCACCTGAACAGGTGTCACTGCTGACGAGGCCCATTGAGACCACCCCCACTGCAGGTGACAACTGAAAAGGCTTCCCCGACTCTGCCAAAGGAAGAGCAGCACCCGTCTGCTCCAGCCCCCCAGCACCACACTGACCGGGTCTGAGAACCATCTGTTGGGAATGTTGGGCCTCTGCTGATCCACACAGACCACCTTCCTCATGTCTTCAAAACTGGGGTCGTTCGGAACCAAGTCATAAAAGGGTGGTTTGTAGTCTTCCACGATACCTGGTGAGACGCAAGCAGACATCACTCAATGACTGTGCAAGTGAACAGCATTTCTGCACGGACAGAGGGAACACATGACCCACCCAAGAGGCACAAAAACCCTTCAGAAGTCAACCCTACAGTGTCATGCTGCCTCTGAACAACAGAACACCACTCACTGCCCCAGGAACAGCTTCTTCTACCCAAAATGTTAATTAATGGGCTCATATTGCAAGTCCACAAAGTATGAGCTGTACCCACTTTGCAGATGCTGGAGCTGAAAGGATGAGAAGTAAATCCCTTGCCAAAAGGCCACGTTTTGTAAGGCATGCAGCTTTCCTGCCCACCCCAAACTGGGATTTCTACCAGCAAATGGAACAATGTAAGGTCTGCACTGGCATTTCCAGCAGGCTCAACACACACTTTGGTGCTTCCATAATTCCTGAAAGAGTCCAACAAGCATGTCAGCATCCACAGACCCTCAAGCTGGTGCTTCAAAGCATTTCATTCCCTGTTATGAAAAGAGGGAACATTTAATTCCTTGTTATGTAAAATCCCCAGGGTGACTGGCAGCACATGCCATCGCAAAGCCAAACAGCCGAGGGCCCATGGCACCCAAGAGCTGAATGCAATCTTCATAAAGTCACAGACTGGGTTGGGAGGGGCCTTGCAGCCCATCTCATCCCACCCCTGCAATGGGCAGGGACACCTCCCACTGCCCCAGGCTGCTCCAAGCCCCGTCCAGCCTGGCCTTGAAACCAGCAGCCTGGCCATCTCCTGGGTTTGGCACTGGAACAGGAGTTTGTGTGTGTGCTGCCCCAGCCCGGCACCCTGCTCATGGAACACTGCCAGGCTGGAGCCCCTCTGCCTGCTCCCCAAAACACACGAGCAGCTCTGCTGCCTCACTGCCTCAGGCTCACAGACCATCTACAGGGAGCCCAGCTTTCTCAGGAAGCCACTTTACAAACTGGTGTTCAAAGACAGGCATCGGGGTCAGCAGGGTGGAAAAAGCTGCAGCTGATGAGGCACTCTGTGTCCAGCAGGAACATCAAACAGCTGCTCTGTGTCCAGCAGGAACATCAAACAGCTGCTGCTGACAGTGGGACCAGCAGGCTGGAACCCCCTGTCCCACAGCCACACGTGGGAACCAGAAGAACTGCTGCTTGGGATGCCCTGAAGCTGAAAAGAGGTTCTCAATCTTCCCTACAGCAGTTGAATTTTAGTTTTCCTGTTCTATTGGAGATGAAGATCAAAGTCCCACAGATATTCCTGTGCATCCTCTGCAGAAGGCTGTAAACCCCCGTCTGCGATGATCAGTCAAAAAACAGAAACAGTCTTCAGGAAATTACAAGTGCCTTGGAAAACAGCAGGGTAATTTGGAGACCTGGCCACCCAAGCAAGTTCCCATCAGAAGCACCAGGCAGCCTGCAGAGTTTGCCCGGTGCTATTCCGACAGGGACAGGACAAATCACATGTGCTGTGTGCAGCAGCACCACCCACCCCCCTGCCAGGAGCAATTCCCAACTGCCTGCACCAAACGTCACCTGCTGGGCTCAATTCCTGTCCTCACCCTTCTCCTGCCTCACGCCACAACCCAGCTTACTGTGAGACCCCAGCAGCACCAGCCCCTCTGTGCCCTCCCTGCCACGCCCGTCCTGCAGGTACAGCAGGGGCTTTGCAGGAGCCAAACACCCACCTCCAGCTGTGTCACCCACCTCCAGCTGTGTCACACAAACCAAACACCCACCTCCAGCTGTGTCACCCACCTCACTCCAGCTGTGTCACCCAACTCCAGCTGTGTCACAC
>VYXC01012073.1:201328-212698 GCA_013397175.1 Platysteira castanea | reverse complement strand
ACGGACACGGGCACCGACACGGACACGGGCACGGGCACCGACACGGGCACGGGCACCGACACGGGCACCGACACGGGCACGGGCACTGGCACGGGCACCGACACGGGCACCGACACGGGCACCGACACGGGCACCGACACCGGCACTCCGAGCCCACGGCCAGGCCGCTCCAAGGCTCCCCAGCTGCAGCACCCAACACCCTCGGTCTCTGCAGGAGCTGCGCTCACCCAGGTCGGCGATGCAGCACTGCCCGTTCTTCTTGACCAGGATGTTCTTGCTCTTGAGGTCGCGGTGGGAGATGGCCGGCTTGCCCTGCGTGCCGAAGATCTCGATGTGCAGGTGCGCCAGGCCGCTGGCGATGGACAGCACGATGCGCAGGCAGCTCACCGTGTCCAGCGTGGTCAGCTGCAGGTAGTCATACAGAGAGCCCATCTCGTGGTAGTGTGTGATCAGCCACAGCTGCGTGCTGGAGTTCCTGGAAGTCATATCAGATGCAATAAAACCTAGAGGGAGAGGAAGAAGGAGAAACAAGAAAATAAACGGGCAGAGCTCCTTCAAGACTCCCCAAAAAAAGCAGCTCCACTGGTGAGAGCAGGGTGCTGGAAACACCAAGGGTGATCCCCGTACAGGCCATCCCTGCAGAACGGGACTCGCCGGCCCTCCTGGGCCCCTTCCAGCCCCGAATACTCTGTGATACTGAATCGGTACTGCTGGCCCTCCTGGGCCCCTTCCAGCCCTGAATGCTCTGTGATACTGTGAATCAGTACTGCTGGCCCTCCTGGGCCCCTTCCAGCCCCGAATACTCTGTGATACTGTGAATCAGTACTGCTGGCCCTCCTGGGCCCCTTCCAGCCCCGAATGCTCTGTGATACTGTGAATCAGTACTGCTGGCCCCATTGCAATGCAGACTTGTTTAATTACAACTGCACTGCAGACGACTGCAGGTACTGCTGTGATGAAACCAAGCCAACAAATGCTGGAACTCTAACTCACATCTATTCACAAGAACCCATTTATATATTTGTCAGTCACACCAAACAACCACTTGTTAGGACCACATGCTTTAAAAATATTTTTATTATTCCTTCTTTTTCAAGGACTTGAGGGTTGGGGAGTTCCCAGCCAAACAGAAAGACCCCAAGTCTGTAGCACATTTGCTGCTGCCCACTCGAGAGGGTCACGCTGGAAAGCAGCAACACCTCAAACATCAAGCCATGAACGACCATTTCCATTTTTAGAGCCCGCAGGCAGCCAGTGCAGTCTGCTCACAAAAGGGTTAAATGTGTAGCCCAACCACAGTGATCTCCTATGAAGAAACAGAAAATTTTCTGTTCAAAACTCATGAACCTCAAGAACTGCCCTCAAACTGTCATGTCTTAAAACTGAACCCCAAATTCAGGGGAAGCTCCCTTCCTGTCACCTCTGCATATATCCACAGTGAGCTCAACAGCTTTAGCTGGGAACAACAGAAGTTTTATTCCCAAGTCAAAGGAACAAACCATGTTTATTAAAAGCCCACATACACTTGTCAGAAAGAACACCCACTGCTATCTCTCCTAAACTCAGACTCGTGCACAACGTGACATGTCTGTAATCTGTGATATTGTTTAATATTGCATCTAAACAAGTCTCTAAAATAGCCAACAAATTTGACAGTTATCAAGAAAGACTAAACACAGGCAGAGCACCAAGGGAAATGTGCAATGTAATTTCAGCCAAGCCACTTGCTCTCTCAGGAAAGGAAGTTCAATAATTTACATTTCAGGAGGCCACCAAATTATTTTTGTAGTAACAAAGGAACTGCTTCAGGAAACAGACAAATGTCTAGCAGGGTGAGCTACAGAGCCAGGGAACATTCTCTGACAGGAAGCAAGAATAAGGAGCTGAAGGAAAACTGATTGAAGACAGATTTTGGGTGAGGCAGTGTCAGCACTCAGAAAATGTGCTGCTGCTTTTACTTGCAGAGGTGTCACACCAGTGACAGAAGGACATGCCTACTAGGAATCAAAGGGTTGCTTAAGTCTCAGCCATGGCCCAACAAAGCCATTTTCCCAGTTCTCAGAACTGAGCACACGAGGGATGAGTGATGCACGAGGTTCATTTATGTCCATATTTACAGGGAAACGAGATCCATCACACAGCTAGAGCTGAAGTTTAAACGTCACAGGAGCCTACTCTCACCCTGAGCAGAACAGTTCAACAGAAGAGAATACTGCATTCATATTGCACTTCACTCAAGCCACAAAGTATTCAAACCCTTACATCTTTTTATAAACTCCTCCCCACCCTTTCTCCCTCCATTTCTGCAGGGCAACTGAGGTTACAATCCAACACAGATGCCCCAGAACTTCCCTTGACACATTGTCCAGGACTCTGCAGTGAGAGCTGCAAGAGCCAGGCCCTTCCACAGGGGTCTGTGGCACCTCCCTGTGTTCTGTGTGCTCAGCTGCCAACACCTGAATCATCTGGTTCATCAACTGCTTCCTGCTGGAATATTGCAGAGCAACCAGTCACAGCTGCTATGACACATCCCCCGTTTAAGACTCAGCCCCTTCTGGAAGTCTCTCCCTGAAAATTTCCCTTCAGCTATTTATCACAACACAAGAACCCAGAGAGTGTGAGATGCCTGGTGAGTGTGCAGTTCTTCACAAGTGACCTGTCCAGGTAACTCACCTTTACACCAGACACACCAGGAAACAGAATGTGCTTGTCCTACTTACCTAAAATATTCTCATGCCGCAGCAATACAGTGTTGTACAGCTCAGTTTCCCTGAACCAGGACTTCTCATCCCGGGAAGAGAAGATCTTCACAGCAACATTTTCTCCTTGCCACTGACCCCTCCAAACTTCTCCGTAGCGGCCCTTTCCTGGTGGGTGGAAGAACACAGGAGAAGCTGTCAGCAACAGCTGCCCTCACCGAGCAGAACTCGCATGTCATGGACCAGATACAGCACCAGTGTGTCTGATCACCCCTGCATGCACTCCTACTGCTGGGGTCACTCTGTGCTCCAGCACCCCTCATCCTTCCCGTTGGTTCTGACTGCAAGCCCTGTGAGTGGGGATCTCCCCTCCCTGCACACCAGTGCAGTACGGAGGGCTTGGACTGGGAGGTGTCACCACTCAACCACCGACAATGATTTTGCAGCTGAAGTGACTTGGGCAGCTCGAGGCAAGGTCAGTGCACACAGCACAAAGCTGTGAATTCTGCAGCCAGGAGGACAGGAAGGAAATGTAATGCTGGGGATACAGCCTTTACATTTCTATTACATCATCAGCCCTTGCAGAAACACAAAATGATGATTTAAAGAAAACAAAAACCCAAATCCATCCACAAACAGAAAAAGCATTAAAAAAACCCACCAACCCCACCAAAAACGAGTTCTGTCCTGTGGCCATCAGGACACACTGTCCGCAAGCCAAGCTTTTTACCCCAACAAGCTTAGAAGTAAAGAATGAAATTATCAGGTATCAAGCAGCATCTTGGACAAGGCACACTGGAGCAGCTCTGGCTGTTGCCATTTCCAGTGCAGCCCACATATGATGGTCTCAGGCATGGGGCCACGAATTGTGCCAGACCTGACAACTCCAAACATCCAAATTCTGCCCTTCCTTGTCTGCCATTCCATGTCCTTCAGAGGCTCACGGGAGCAAGCAGCAGGTTCACCAAACAAAGACACCCAGGGCTGAGTCTCAGTGCTGTCACCTCAGAGACACCTTCTGCACAGGCACCTTCACCTGGTTCTGCCTCACAGGCCAACACACACAGCCCCCAGAAATGGTGCCAGCCTGAGCTACCCCGGGAGCAGCCCTCATTCCAGGGACACACACGTACACACACAAAAACATGCCCCACGTACAACCCCCAGGTATGTCCCAACCCACAGCTCCTCTCTAAGAGGAACCCCAGAGCATCAGAGGCTGCGTGCTCGGGTTTCAGGCAGGCGTGAACATCTGTGCCTACTCAGCACACAGACTGAGCCAAAAGCAAACAAACACTGCTAAATCACAGCCCCAGTCCTTACAAATTCCTGAGTTCATCTGTCACAGCTGGGCTTGACTGAACACCCTGATGAGTTAAACCTTCTCGGGACTTACAGGAAGCTGTTACCCACCCCAAATTCAAGTCACCAAAGCAGCAGCACAGAACGTATTCCAGCCCTTTTTCCTTCTAAAATCAATCAATCATTCTCATGCCTTCCTCACCTCTTCAGTGCCAGCACAGCATCTTGGCTCAGTGTCAGTGCCTCCAGGTATCTTTGACCCAAATGCTTCCTAAACTCAAATTTAATGCTACTCAATTAATAATAAAAATGCGCTGAAGAAAAATTTAATGAATCCTTAAAATTAACACTAAAGCCCTACAAAAAAACTCAACACCCAGAAGACACTGACCTACACACTCCACAAGTGTGATCTGGCGAGCCACCGTTCTTTGCACCAAGAAAGGAAGTCCAGAGCCACTTCCAGATGTGCAGGAATGGTCCAACAAATCCTGTTCAGAAGGAAAAGCAGAAGTTTAGAACCCATGAGAAACTCCATTTTTCCCTGTTTACATGCACAAAAGACAGGTTAGGTTAAAGCTCAGGGGTATCTCTGTGGCTCTGGGGATGCCATTTGGTCACTCAGGGATTTACCAGCATCACCTACACAACATTTGCCAATGATACTCCAGAAGAACTTCCGTAACAAATCTTGCTTAACAGCTTTATCAGTTTCTGGTATTTTTAGTGCACAGAAAGCAGACTTTGAGCTTACAATAAACATGAGATCCTGATTGAATGTTAAAATCCCATTAGCCTTGTAAAATGCTAATGCCCAGCTACTTTTACAGCCAGGAGTTTTGTATTAGTTCAAAGCATTAACAACTATTGCTGGACCTCTTCTTTACAAAGGAAAACAGGATAAAAAAGCCTAAGTATAATCAACTTTTATTATTTCCAGAAAACGGCATTGCTGGGCTTGAATCAGATATCCATGAAATCTCATCTCTTCTAACAACCTCTTAATGAGTGCTCAAGAAAAAGATAATGTAGGAGTGACAGAGACTACCTTACTTTTTAACACTGAGGGCTCATTTTCCTTCCTGCTTGCATCAGAGGCAAAAAAAATAAAAAAAAAAGAAACAAAACCAAAAGACCACCCCCAAACTTATCTACAGCAACTGTAAAAACAAGATTTGAAGAGGTCAGAGCTCCTTCCATGCCCACTAAGCAGCTTAAGGTTTTAAGCACTTGCTACACTGCGGAGACTAATCCTAAATGTAAACTTATCTAATGTGTGACAAAACCAGAGACTTAGAACACAATGGAGAAGAAAAATCCGGAATCTGAAAGACTTGCTGTTTAGATGAACGTTCAGGCACAGGAACTACCAATTCCTTTTTGTGCATCAGCCACACTCAGAGGCAGCCCAGCCGTGCTGGCACCATCGCTCAGAGGGGCTGACAGCTCCACCAGACCAAGCCCTCACAGCTCCCACCTCCTCCCAGCTCTGTGAAACAGAATTTTGATTTACTCTGCGCAGGTTTTATCACCATTTCCAAGTAACATTAAATCACTAGAAGTACAAAAGGTTTGCAAATGGCTTGAAAGATCTTGCACAGATAAGACACAAGAGCTGGTGAAAGCTGGCAGTCAGTGCTTAAGGACAGACCACCAGCTGCACACATGCCTGGGCCATGGTGAATACATCAAGACTGGCCGTTTTAAACCAGGAATCAAACCCTGTGGGCTGATTAAAGAGAGCCAAAGGCATTACAAAAAAAGAAAAAAAAAAAGAATGATAAAGGGACATAGGCCACCCTTCAACCCTGCAGTGAAAGCACATTATGGTGGGACAGCACCAAAACAGAAAGTGTTTTCCAGCCTCTTAATGTTGGGGACATTTTATCTCAGCAGTGCAAGGAGAAGAAAACTCTGCACTGCTTCAGAAACAAACACTCCGTCTGCCTGAAGCTTCACCTGCTCTGCTCAGATAAAGATAAATGCTGGACATTTGTGCTCTGGCCTAAGGGAAGGGGGAAGTGGGAAGGGACAGTCAGCCTGCAGAAAGGGAACACCTCCCAGCTCATTGTATTTTCCAGAGATCGTGTGAGCAAGTATTTTGAAAACTGAGCTTTGAGTAAGCACTGCACATTTCTTAGAACTCCCCCTGCTCTTCTATCAGCAAAATGTCACTAATATCCCAGTCATCCCAGAGCCCTGCTACCAATATTGTGGCAGTCAGGGCTGAGGCTTTCAAACGTCAACATTATCTGTATTTTCTTTCTCACCTAGCACCACATCTTTTCCAACCCTTCAGGCTGTTATATATCAAACAAGCAGCACAGTTCTACACCTCTCCCATTACTGCAGGCCACCCAACAGCCAGGCACACTCTGTCTTGATGTGCTGACATTGCTTCCAGCAACACAAACAGTTTAGAGCAATTCTCCAGGTCAAAGGACCTACACTTGCCAAACCCATCTTTTGGTTAAAATTCATCAGTACCACAGTTTTGGGAGCACAGGAGCGGAACCGCTCAAGTCCTGAGGCCAAGTGGCATCCCCTGGCAGCAAAAGGTCCTCTTGGTGATGTGGCCACACGGAAGGAAGAGAGGGGAGTTTGGAAGTGAGGAAAACCCACAGCCTGCACACAGGTCACTTACTGCCAACGTGCTGTCCCCCACGTTCGAGGCGATGAGTCCCTCGATGGTGCCGTACTCTGCATCCCTGGAATTGAGCCTCTCCATGTGGTTTTTCTGTATTCTCCGTATGATCAGCACAGCTACTACAGAAAAAACTATCAACACTACCATAGGAGCCAGGATGATGATGATTAGCGTTTCCATGCTGTAACCTGCAGCTTCTCCTTGAAAGGTTTGCCCTTGGAAAAGAGGGAGGAAAGGAAAAAGTGTGAAAAGATGGAGAAAAAAAAATTTGCAGATTCCCAGAGCGTCTTTAAACCCATTAGCACTGACACCAACCCCCACCTGGGCACCCAGCCAGGCTGCCAGAGAGGCCGTGCACAGCCAGGTGTGAGCACACACCCGCGTGCAGGATGTGCTCCCTGTGGAGCAGCACAACCCCCACCCGCACCCAGCCCTTCTCCCAGGCAGTGCCTCCATCCTGACCCCAACCACACACTGCGTCCCCCTCACTGCCCCAGCCACAGGGACCAGCACCCCGTGGGCATCAGATGGGTGCCTGCAGGTCCCAGGGTGGGGACCAGGGCACCAAGGCATCCTGCACCCAACAAAACCCTTCCTTCAGCCAGCACTGGAGCCATCTCTCTCCCACCACAGATCAAAGCCAACCCCTGCTCTTTCTCAACATGCAGCACTGGTTAGGCTCTCACCTTTGGAAGAGGGCAGCTGCGCAGTGATGTTCATGTTGCACAGGTGTCCCTGGCAGCACTCCACAGCCTGGTTGGGGGACGGGGGAGTTTTGCAGGTCATCTTGCGCTGTTCATAGACCTGGAAGCAGCCCTTCTGGTAAACCTTAGTCCCGTCATTAATGCTCAGGGAAGCAAAGCACCGCTGGCCCTGGCACCGATCCCCATTCCCACAGGACATGCCTTCGCACACACACTCATAGGGGACCATCTTGAGCTTCAGTTCATCGTCTGCAAAAGGGAAGAGCCGAGGAAAAAACATCATCCTGGTCTTAATAGCTTCAGTTAGAGGTGATGAAATCATTAGACAATAAAATCTGGTTAAGGGAAGAGATATTGTTTTCAGATAGTGCTGAAGAACCACTAACTAGGAGGTAACAATTCTAATTCAGCTGTTTCAGCCTGACAAAGATATACCACAGCAGACACAAGAGACCTGTCAAGTAAGTTCGTATTTAAAACCGAGAAAATCAAGTTACTCCCAGAAAGCCTTTATTCAGTGTTTTCCAAAGGCTGTTTGTGAAGTAGCGAGTACACATCTTTCAGGAGCTCATCTCTCAAAACATCTAAGAGATCTTCAAATGAACCATTCCTGCCTTTTCATGGCAGTGGAAATACTATTCCCCTTTTTCTGAGGCAAACCTTAAACACACTGCATGTCAGAAAAGCTTCCCGTGCACACAGCTCTGTAAATCAGCTATGGAAGTCACTTTCCAAACCCAGTGCCCTCACTGGAGCAGCCAGGGGAGAGTTCCAAACACCCCACTGAAAACTCTGACCCCACACACACTCACCTTGCCAGCTCGGAGATGGGAACGCCATCACCATCAGCACAGGGAGAATCATAACTCCATCAACCACCCTGGAGCTGCAGAAAGGAGACACACGAGAGGTCTGTATGCTTCCACTGCTGTCTAAGAATGCAACCACCCCAAAACCAGCATTTAGCAATGTCTTTCATCAACTCCTTACACAAAACACAACCGAAGGTTGATTGGTCTCCTTTTTAACTGTGTCTTGTTTCCCAAGTAATTTCCTTCACTTATAAAATTAATGCATTTACTGCAACTTCTTTTTAGATTCACAGAGACATCACATGCAACCACCGTGTAGATACAGAAGCTTGTAGCAGGGAAATATGAACCCTCCCAGTACCAAGCAGGAATGTAACACAGATGATACATTCTTTGAATCAGTTATTAAAAAGTTAAATAATTGTGAACTGAGAAGGTGGTCTGTAAAACTGTATTATCTGGACTTTGAGGGGAAACAGAAAAGATCTTGGCCAGAAAACTCACAATAACTTCCATTAACCAGCAAAAAGATCGAGATGGATTTAAGGAAGATGCTGCTCTCTGAAGAGTAATTTCCCAGTTTAAGTTGCTTCTCCAAGGATTTTCCTTTCAATGGCCCAAGTCCATTTCCCTGCTGCTGAAGACAGCTAACTACACCTTGTGCAACAGTTCAGGCTGATTCCAGCATAAAGCAGAGAGGCACATGCTGCCTCTAAAACAGGAAATAAAGGAGCGAAATTGCCTTTGTATTTCCAATCTTTGCCAGGATACTTGGTCTTTACAGGAAAATAAACAACAGACCACTCTTTCATTCCACTTTTCACTATGAAACAAGTCTTCTGAAAAGAAACTTTTCTGCAGTTTCTTAAATTGAGTTCTCTGAGGATTTAACCCAACAGACAGGGCTGGTGACTCAGAATGGTTCATCTGTCCTACGCTGGTCGGTTCCTACAGAGACTCTCTGGCCCAGTCACAGGCCACAAAATTCCAGTCAAAAGCAGCAGCAAGCAGTAGATACAAACCAAAGTTCCTCTCCTTGACAAGGCACTGAGCCATTACCACGCTCCTTACGTGCAGGTATTTGTCTTCATTTCTCAGATTTAATTCTAGTGAAGCAGATGGAAATTGAAAATAAATCTCATACTGCCATTTTCCTCTAAGATCTCTTCTGTTGTGCCTTTTCAAATTATGAGCACTTCTTAAGTGCTCAGTGATGAAAGCCAAGCCATTACCTCCGTATTTATTTCCTGACATGGATTTGTTTTCAGTAATTGATTCGTCATCAGTTAAAATGATCATAAATTTATGACCCCAAGTATTCTGTTTTCTCCTTCACAAAAAGGCCCAGGCAGCGCTGAACCCCTCACCTCCCAGAGCAACACTCTCCCTTCCAAACTCCCATTCCCCAAGGAACCTTCCCTTACTTGTCCTCGATGCACCCCAAGGCATCCTTAACACGTGCTAATATTTAACCTTCAGCAATCACACTGGAAACACAATTAACCGAAGTTAAACGGCCTGAGCAGGGAGCAGTCCATCCAGAAAGTCTAAAGCAGAGGAGAGCTGTGCCACAGAACCATCAGAGGCAGGGAGAGCGCTCCAGGGACCCGGCAGGGACAGGTCCCCCAGGAGAGCCCCTCGGGCAGCGGGGACACCCAGCTCGAGGAAAAGGCGCTTTGGAAAGACAAAAACTGAGTTTCACACTGCTGGGCGGGTTCAGAGGTTAACCAGCAGCACCAGCACCTGCTCAGGCACAGCCAGCTCTTCCCCGAGTAACCCAGGGCTGCAGCCTCCAGGCCCAGCTCAACCCAGCGCGGGTTGTTCGGTGCTGCTGGGAGCCCTGGCACCTCCGCAGCACACGGGGAGGCCCTGAGACCCAGACCTCCCCTCAGCAGGGCACCCACCCAGGGCCGTCCCAGCCCTGCTCCTGCCAGCCCTGGCTGAGGGAGAGCACCGGGGCCCTGCAGCGAGCCCAGAACCACTTTGCAGCAAAGGAGGCTGAGCACACGCACTGGCAGCTGGCCACAGCGGCAGGACTGGGGATACAGCAGCACACAACCGTCCCAACACCGGGAAAACCCCGCCAGCTGCATGTACTTATCTGGTGTCTTTTCATGCAGTTTATTTGAGTTCCTGAAAATAAAGACACAAATACACACAAGTATCTTTGTACACACAAGCCCTGCCCTGTACTTCTCACAGGGAGGATGAGGATGGGAATCAGACTCACGCCCCCACAAAGAGCCAAACAAACCATACTGGACTTTTGACAGAATTTATGCATTTCAGCATGCATGGTCCTCCCAAAGAAAAAAGCCCAATACTTCAATTTAAACCCTGCTTCTACGAACCTGTTCTTGCAGCCATTCATTTATCCAAAAGCCTCAAGGAACACCTTGTCTGCTGTTGCTGAGAAGAGCTGTGCACACTTGCAGTACTATAACACACCCACCTGCACGTCCTCACCGCCAACCCAAAGCCTGCACCGTGTCCCTGCAGCCCAGGACACTCTGGGGCTTTCGGAGGGCCCAGCCACACCACCTCGACCGGGCCAGCTGTGGTGGGAGACTGGAGGAGGGAAGGAGCTGGGAGGGAGACTCTGACCTTTATAAAATACTGATTTTCCCCAAAAAATTATTTGAGAGCATGAGTTCAAAGGTGTTCTTCCCACTACTTAAAAAAAATTACTTTTTCAAAGCAATTAATGCACATACATAAGCACCTAAGTCTGGTTCTAGTGACATCAGCAAGTACAGCCCTTCCAGTTACTGCTTGTTTAGAGAGAAAGAAAATACATATTTTGTAAGGCATAAAACATTCTTTAATAAATCCCCACTGAAAATTGCTATGGATTTAAAGATCCATGAGATATCCAGTTACTATCTAGTGTTTGAATTCACAAGAACTTTTTTCCCAAGGGAAGGGTTGGGATTTAACCCAGATAAATAAAGAGGAATTAACAAGCAACCAGCACAAAACACACGAAAGGTATTTTCCTTTCTAAACACCAGGATGCTGGTGTTGGACTGGAGCTGCTGGCCGAGCCCCGTGGAACCGCAGCACGGCGGCCAGAGCCACTAGAGGGCATTGGGAACGCGGGCAGGGATCCCAGCACACAGGGATCCAGGGATCCCAGCGCTCAGCACTCAGGGATCCGGGATCCAGGATCCAGGGATGCCAGCGCTCAGGGATCCATGATACAGCGA
>VYXC01012073.1:186168-201279 GCA_013397175.1 Platysteira castanea | reverse complement strand
GGATCCAGGGATCCCAGCGCTCAGCACTCAGGGATCCAGGATCCAGGGATCCCAGCACTCAGCACACAGGGATCCAGGGATCCCAGCGCTCAGCACACAGGGATCCAGGATCCAGGGATCCCAGCCCTCAGCACACAGGGATCCAGCATCCAGGGATCCCCGCGCTCAGCACTCAGCGCTCCAGGATCCAGGGATCCCAGCGCTCAGCACTCAGCGATCCAGGATCCAGGGATCCCAGCGCTCAGCACACAGGGATCCAGGATCCAGGGATCCCAGCGCTCAGCACTCAGGGATCCAGAGATCCCAGCGCTCAGCACTCAGGGATCCAGGGCTCCCACTGCTCCATGACACGCTCCATGCACACTCCATTCCAGCGCTCCCTGATGCACTCCACACGCAGGGATGCAGGGATCCCAGTGCTGGGTGCCACCCCCCATACCCACAGCGGCAGGGATCCCAGGGCTGGGTGCCACCCCCCATACCCACAGCGGCAGGGATCCCAGGGCTGGGTGCCACACTCCATACCCACAGCGGCAGGGATCCCAGGGCCGGATGCCACACTCCATACCCACAGCGGCAGGGATCCCAGCATCCCATGCCCGACTCCATGTGCAGCAGCACTGGATACCACGGGGCAGAGCTGGAGGCAGGACACTGTGTCTGAGCTTCAGCCACAGGCAGGGAAAAGCGGATCATTTGGGTTTAACCTCCTCCTGCAAAAGCACATTATCACTGGAAAACCAGAACTTGCTATCGATGGAAAAGTCTCTATCAAAGTGGCAGACCCCAGATTTCCAAACAAACCTGCCATGCAGTGCAGGCAAGGGACCCTGGCTCCTGGGCAGGCCAGCATCTGCTCCAAGGCCAGCTTTGGATTCCACAGGAGGAGTCCTTTAAACTGGCTTTGGAAGCCCAAATGAACAATAAGCCAAGCTCAAGGCAGATCTAACACCTGGTGAAGACACCCAACGTAACACAGACACACAACTGGTTTAGGCAACAGAGTCGATAGAATCCTTATGGTTTGTAGTCATGAAGTCCCAACACTGCAAAATCCACCCTGAAACCCCAATGCCTGTTCCACTTTCACAGCTAATATTGCTCTCTCTTTTCTTCCTAAGTAAACTGTCTGTGTCCTGCCAAATCATTCCTGTGTGGCCTGACAGCAATGGGGGGTGAAGTTCTGTGCTGGGACTCTCGGGACAGCAGCTGCAAGAAGCCACAGGGGAGAGCAGAACCAGTTCAGACAACCCAGAACACCACAAGGACCCCCGCGGGCACCGGCTGCTGGGAAAGGGCCTTTAGTCCCCAGTGCCACCACCGAGCACAGACCACGCCAGACAGAGCCCATTAGTGCAGGAACTCCAGGCTGCATTTCATCTCCATATGACACAGACATGGGAACATGAACCACGAGAGCAGCTCAGACTTCCCGGATGAGATCAGAAGCACCCAGATATCGCTGACAGTCCCTGCGGCCCCCTGCCAAGAGCCCAAGGGCTGTACATATTTTGCATGTACTTCACCAGATTCCTATCAAAAGAAAACATCCATAATACTGGATCACAGTTGTGCCATCCACAACAGCCAAACACAAGCTGAATTCATCAACAGCTGTGTCTTCTGTAGGAGAAATGTGCATTTAAAAGCAGTAATTCACAGCTTGCTCTTTAATTGAAGCTCACACAAAGGAGGTACACCCCTGAGCAGCTCCACAAAGGCATTCCTTGCCTTGGAGAGCAACAACCTTGGGCAGTCCTTTCTTACGGTCTAAACTTCGCTGCCAGAACTCAGAAGATGGAAGCCAGCCACCAGCTCCATTTGGTACCCACCTGCAAATGCACAAGGCACACATCCACGCATCACAGCTCCAAAAATGTGTCAAAGTGCCACCCAGAGAGACCAAATGTCTCAGATTCAAGTGACCACCAACACGGAGAGAGGGAAGGATGGGATACTGGTTCCTCTGTACTGGTGTACAAAGCAAAGTCACAGCACTGCTGAGTAAGAATAAAACTGCCACGCAAAAGGCAACTACACAGTGTGAAGTGTCCTGGAAGTTTCTCCTGATGAGATCAGTAACTCCGACATGTTCACAAAGAGCCAGTCCCTTGGTTCTTAAAAGAAAAGGAAGAGGTAGCAAAGTACAAGCGTCACATACAAAAATAACCCCCTGCTCACTCTCCCTGCTGGCATGTACAAGTACGGGCCCACGTGCTGCCAGCCCACAGCTCCAGCTGACACAGCAACTGCAGGAATGGCCTGGCAGGGGACGAGACACAGTGACAGAGTGGGGGGAACACACACATGACAACACAGGACAACACAGCCACTTATCCCAGAAAGAAAAAAGCCTTTACTAGGCAAAGGAGTGAGCCAGAAGCAGCACCAGCCCCTTCCTGAGCAGAGTGGGGAAGGCACAATCACACACAGCCTCTCCTTTAACAGAGTGGAGGGCAGCGGCTCTCATGCAACCCCTGGGGAACAAGGAGACCAGCTGAAGGCCCAGAATGCACAAGCAGCACAAAAGAGACCAAAAGTAACTAGTCAGCTTCCCCACACAGGGCAACTGGGGAGTAGGGGGGCTTCTGAACTTGTATGTGGCTGCAGCCAATGGCCTGTTCAACCAGGCAAAATGCTGAGTCCCACACTTGGGTCACAGCCACCCCAGGCAGTGCTTCATGCTGGGCCAGAGCAGCTGGAAAGCTGGGAAAGGCCCTGGGGGTGCAGGTGAAAGTGGCTGAACATGAGCCAGGTGGGCAAGGAGGCCAAGGACACCTGGCCTGTATCACCATAGTGTGACCAGCAGGACCAGAGCAGTGCCCACCCCCTGTACTGGTTCTGTTGAGGCACATCCAGTCCTGGAGCCAGTTCTGGGACCCACTCAACAAGAAACACACTGTGGGGCTGGAGCGTCTCCAGGGAAGGGAACAGAGCTGGGGAAGGGTCTGGAGCACCAGGAGCAGCTGAGGGAGCTGGGGGAATCCAGCCTCGAGAAAAGGAGGCTCAGGGGGGACCCTGTGGCTCTGCACAAGTCCCTGACAGGAGGGGGCAGCTGGGAAGTGTTGGGCTCTACTCCCAGGGAATAGGGATGGGACAAGAGGAAATGGCATCAAGCTGTGCCAGGGGAGGCTCAGGTTGGATACTGGAGGAAATTGCTTGATGGAAAGGGTTGTCCAGCCTTGGCACAGGTTGCCTGGCACTGTCCAGGGCCGTGGTGGAGCCCCCATCCCTGGAGGGATTTAAAAGCTGTGTGGATGAGGCACGTTGGGTTAGTGGTGGCCTTGGCAGTGCTGCAAGAATGGTTTGACTTCACGATCTTAGAGGGCTTTTCCAACACAAACCATTCAGTGACTCCGTGTGGGCAGCAGAACCTCCCTGTGCTGCAGGAGACAACACAGAAGGCTCTTGCCCCACAGTAAGAGCTCAGGCTGTGTGTGGGTATTGCATCAGTACAGGGGTCTTGGGCAACCCACTGACACACGGCTTACTCAAACAACGAAGCAAGCACAGACATTTTCAAATTGATCTGCAACTTCCCAGTGCCTTTGAAGCCACATGTTTATCTTTCCATATCATTTGTTGCTTTGTAGGGTAAATAAGTTCCCCAGGAGGCAACTATCAATGATGAGCATTGCCCCATGGAACAGCTTTCCCCTGCAGAACCTGCATACAGCAGAAGCCCTCATTCACTGCCTGTGGTGCACTGACCATGCCACTGCTGGGAGCACCTGGAAAGTGAGGTGTGCAATTCCACATGTGCAGAGAACCAGCACACAGTGAACACGCAGGGGTTTGCAGCTCCATGAGCCCCTCAAGGGAATGCTCAGGTTCAGGTTTCACCTCACACGAGCGTGCCCGAGGCACTGCACAGGTATCTGCTCAAGACACTCAGATACACGTGAATTACTGTGGCTTCTCACATATTTCACATATAAACAAAGGTGTTATTTTATTATGCTACAAATGTTTCCTTTCTGTACGGGTATTCCTACACGGCACACGGACAGCTCCTACCAGAGGGGAACACTGCATTCTGTAACTACCAGGGAAAAGGCTCCACTGCACAGCTGCAAAGCTCCTCGGACACATTCCCTGTGAGACACAAGTCATAACTATAGACAGCCTTGAACACCACTCTGCCAAGGCCATTCTAGGTGCCCACAAAGTGAGGAAAATCCTCATCAACATCTGGTGACTTCATCTGTGCTGAGGCCTTGGGCTTAGGAGGCAAGCAGAGCACCCCTGCACATCAGCTGCTAGACACAGCACTTCTCCCCCTGGAATGGTTCTCTCTCCAAAGACAGTACACTCTCACATCCCAGCACAGAACTGCCAATCAATACACAAACTCTATCCAAACAGTACACCTGGATTTATCCAGCAGCTGCGACTAAGTCCCAAAATACAAATATTTTCACCAGAGAGATTATCAGGAATTGCCTGTAAAAGCTGTTTCTGAATAGTTTGGGAAAAAAAGATTAAAATAACCACAAAACCCCAAAATGCACCCAGTAACAGTGACTTACTTTTAACTTACTCAAAGCCTACCTCTCCAAGCCTTGGCCTGCTTTCCTCCAGCCAGCACTGCTGTGTTTATCCCAGATGTTATCAGTGCAGTGTGTGATGAAGGAGCTCAGGGAGGAACACACAACTTGCAGGCGTTTCGGGATTGCCCATCACACACTGCTCCTGCTGTACCCTGGTCTGTCCTGACAGGGGAAAACAAGGAGGGTGGGCACAGACCCGCAGGGCCTGCATCACCCCCGCTCCCCAAATAAACATCACTCTGCTGGAGAGCTGCATCTTAATCTCAACGAGAAACCGAGACAGCTGAACTCACAGTCTAAATGAAATCACTGACTGCTAATCATTTTCAAATGCTTTTTAGTAACTAGTTAAATATTACATAGCTCGCCTGTTTGGAGTTTCTGCAGAACACTCTAGCCAATCAAAAGAAACATTTCCAAAACCAAATCTTTGGCTTGGTTATCACCAACAAAAGTCCTAATTTTTCCTTTAAAAAGCTGTTTGGGTATTTTTCCTGGTTTGCCCTGTTTCTCAATTTTAAATACTCATTTCTTTATCCTGGGTTGCAGAGAAGCCTGGGTCTGATAATGTGCACAGCTTTTTGAAACCATCTCTCCCTGGGGCAAGCCCAGCTGCAAGTTAACAATGTCATCTAGTTCCTACAAATGCATTAATTAAGCAGCGTCTCCCTACAGTCTCAGTGTGTTTTCACACATGCAGGGACCCAGAGAGGTGCAAATGCTTTTTATTCGCAGTCCCTGACGCTATCAGGCCGGATCACTCGGAGCCAAACTCTGAGCGAGGTGAAGGCACTGCTGGAAGCTCCCTCGGCCACAGCACTCTCCAGGTGACCCCTCAGCTGTGTTGATATTTCGCTCCAGTGAGGACCCTCATTTGCACATCAATAATCCCAGCAAGATTTTGCAGATTTACCCTCGGTAAATCTGAATCGCCAGAGTTATTTTCACAGAGTCATCACCGCAAGAATATTCTACTTCTGCCCTTTAGCCCAAGTACCCTACCCTGAGTGCAGTTTGGGATATTTTGATTAAAAGTAGCCAAAACTTTTTTTTTAAATCTATTTCATTGCATTGGCAGAATAATACAATGGCAGCATGACACAGAAAACACAGTTAAAATAGAACCATCAAAGCTGGAAATACTATAAATATATATGTGTTTTTATTTGTGTATATCTATAAATCCATAAACCTGAGGAGGACAGGAGCAGGAGAGGCAGAAAGGAACACAGTACCATGGCAGGGGTACCGAGGAGAGACAGGAGAGCCTGGCCTGACACCTCCAGCTCACTGCTCGGGGATTACACTGGAATTAGAGCAGCATTCCTCAGGAGTGATGGGCTGCTACAAAGTCGGAAAGGTTAAGGGACATAGAAAAGCCAGGTGTTCATTCTGCACCCCACTTAACAGCTTAACTGCTCCTAGCCTCAGCCAGCCAAAGAAAATTAACCAACATTTATAGAGCAATCGGACTGAGAACAGTAGTTCCTGACACTAAATAGGCACAAGTCATGAAACAGCATTTCCTCTCAGCAGAGCACTTCATTAACTACTACTCTGGAGTCCAGAAAACTGAATGCAATTAGCAATCCCAAGAAGGAAACACCCTGCTGCATGAGAAAGTCAAATCTTCAGAGATTACACTGGACCACCCCAGAATTTTAGCAGTACTGTTCTACAGTTTGGTCTTCCCTGTTTGGACAGGCCAGAGCCACATTATTCTGTTCTTAAATCCACGATACAAACAAACCAGGCCGGTTAAGCCCTGGTGCTCCACAGCCTCTCAGCTCCCACTAGCACTGTGCACATGGGACACTCAGGAGCAGGGGTGTGCAGAGCCTCATGAAATCCAGAAACAACAGTCAGGGGCACCCGTCATTAAGGGGAACACAACCCAGAGCTGACTCGAAGAAGATAGTAAGGTGAAGACCAGGTGAGGCTTTTCTCCATCCTGGAACCCTCCAGTGGCATTTCTGTTCTTTCCACATCAGCAACGTTAACCTCAGTGCTGAACTCCCAGCACAGCTTTACCCTGTTCTCTCCCTCCACCATGATCCTCTCTTTGCTGTGCTCCAGCTCCCCCAAAGCACCCTGCAAGCCATCCCCCTTTCTCACCTGAGGCTTCGTGAGGTACCACAGCCTCCACCACGGCTCTCTGTTCTGCTCGCATCTCACCTGTGGCAGTCCCACCTGGGACACTGATCCATCCAAGGTTCAAGCCTGTGTGCTAAAGCAGCTCGAGAACTTTACAAATCACTTTATCCTGGTATTCCTCAGCTGCTGTTATAGCTGTGTCTCTCAGGCAAACCCTTGTGTCCCTCCTGGTATGGGAGCTCATGCACATCTCACACGGCCTTGGCAAACCCGACTGCACTTGCAGATCTCCAGAAAGCCATTCCATAGATTTGTACAGACTTTTGGTTTAATTGCTGCTGCAGAAGCCAAAAACAGCCAGTCTCATCCCTATCTAACAGCTAAACTCCCATGGCTGACCTCACACGCACTCAGCTACAGATGTGAAGCACAGTGAAAGCTGAAGCTCTCTTTTGGGCCCAGTCTGGCTTTGGAGCTCTGCACAGACTGCCCAAGAGCAACACACCTCTCCCCAGCTGGGAACAAGGCCACACTCCGACCCCAGTGAGCGTAGGACAGACACCCACTGGCTATTTCCAAGGTCCAACATCTCCGCATAGAGGAGCCAGCCGTGACTGGGAATGTAACACAGTGAGAACAACGAGTCACAGACAACCTTCACCAACTGCTCCTGAACACAGCAAGCACCCAAACACGCTTTGGGCCAACAGCCCTCCTCATTCATGGGCTGTGATGGAGACAGGACAAAAGGCAGCACTTGTTCACGCAGGGCAGGTGACCATTCCACTCTTTTCCCAACAACATCAAGCCATTCTCCTCAGAGGAAAACTCTTGTTAAAGGAGTGAATGTACTTCCCACAAATAACCTGCTACATGATCTGTTCCTACAAAGGGTCAAAAAGCACTAAAGCACTGTCAAAGGCATGAGGAAATAAATTTTGGATACTCTGGATAGCAACTGTCATCAACCTGTCAGCCAGATAGTGCTGAAGGAAAGGTCCAACAGTTAGTACAAAAAGGTTTCCAAGTCCCTACCACTCACTGCTCAGTGGAAATGGAAAGCCAGGTTGGTCAACAAGGCCAGGTGACTTTTCTGACTTCACAGAAACCTTCAGCATTTTCACTCATCTTCTGGCCATAAGACAGACTCTTCTGGGTTTTATGCTCAAAACATTTCCACTCAAAAAAAAGCAGCATCAAAACCCCACCCCAGGTTCTCACCAGCGCAGCTCTAATTGTGAGTTCTCTGAAGTTAGCAGGAACACAGCTGCAGAGAGAAAGCAGAAGCTGCCATGTCTGCCTGTGAGCATTCAATTAGGCCAGGAATCATCTTAACTTCAGCTGGACTAGACACTAAGAAAACCACAATAAAATGGACTGAGGCATCCAAAATTATTCTCAGAAAATAGGCCAGACCGGGCATGAAAACATCTGGGCTTGGCTTGAGTCATGAACCACACGAGCAAGACACCCCCCGGCTGCCTGCGGGCCCAAGTGAGGAATGTGAGCAGCACAAAGGTAGGCAGCAGCAGTCTCCCACACCCAGGTTCCCCTTCTGCATCTTCCTGCACCAAACGTGCAACAGGCCCTTCATTCTGATGTGTCCTGCACAGCCCAGTCCCGTTTCTCAGGATGGTATTTCTGGGGTGTCAGGCAGTGCACACACAATCACAGCTGGTCAGCCAGCCAGCTCCAGGCATGCACTCCCACTTCGGAGGCAAAAACAAGGCCAAAAAGGGTTAAAGCATTCCAATTCCGGCCTATGCTGACACGCATGTCCAGCTGGCCTATACTGTACATGCTCCAAGGATCCCTTACTCTGCTACACCAACACACGGCAGCTCCCCTCCCTGCCACCCACCCAGAGCCTCGTTCCAGTAACTTACACAAACTGATGAGGACAAGTTTATGCCAATTCTAAGCAGCAAACAGCCAAGACTTCAGATAGCAGAAGGACTGCAGCAGCTCAGGTCCTCTGTCCCTCAGATGAGTCAGTGTCAGCACCACTCCCTTTTAGCTCTACAGCAGCCAGGCAGTGACCTGAGCATTCTCACCAGAACTGCTCTCCAAGGCCAGAAAGCCCTGAAGGACCCTCTGCCACGTGGGGGAAGACAGGCCTGGGGACAGGCCACTGACCAGAAACTGCTACTTCCTAGACTCAATGATGAAAAAGGGAAAAAAGGAAAGATTAAGGAGGAAGTCACAGAATTGCAGCAATTAATTAAAAATAATCTGCTCATACATTTTAGAAATAAGCCTGACAGGAGGAACAGGTATGAGAGAGACACAGGACACAGTATATTTATGTATTTAATATAACACAGAAAATGGACAGACTATTATATATATAACCTATGGACTAATCCAGGAAATCCCTTTTCTGGCCACCACATGTACTCCTAACGTGCATTTCAGCACTCTTACTTCAGAGTGGATTGAGCTCGGCTCCCTCACTGGAAGGTGCTACCACACAGGGCTCCAAGGTGCCCAGAAGAGGCTGAGAACTGGATGCCCACGTTCCAGGACGGAGCACATTTGCTATACACCAGGAACAGAGCTTGCAGCTTAGTCTCCTCCAGAAGAAACCCAGCACACACATGCCCACACCGCTCTGCAACTCACAATAAATGGAGCTCCTGGCAGGGACACGCTTCAAAAAATCCGCTGGTACTCCAAGACAGAGGCCCAGTGTGGGTAAGAGCCACAGAGCCACCTGACCCCAAAAGCATGTTTGACCAACAGCCCTTCACCTCAGCTCTGCATCCCCCAAAACCCACAGCAGCTGCTGAGGGCAAGCAGGACGCCAAGAGGGGTGCTGGGGGGTGAAGCAAGGGGGTAAGAATTAACTTTTAACAGGAAAAGGGGGGTTGCACACCCGGACCAAGCCCTCTGCTCCCTGTGGAATCAATGTTCAGTGCCACAGTGGCCCCAGCCCGGCAGCTGTCGGCTCCCACAGCAGGCACTGGGCACTGCCAATCCAGGACTGCCTTCCAGGGACAGCCAGCTCTTCAGCAGTGCATACACCATTAATGAAGGTTTTATCTCTCCCTTTTCCTGTCAGCTCAGATCCAGACAGGCTGACTCTGTTAACATTAAGAATGCTTATTTTTCCCCATCCACTATCTCCAAGCCAAAACAACATCTGGAACTTCAGCTCGCCATACAAAGAGAGACAGATTATAACTGGAAAAAGCTACACATCAGCTTCCCAAGCTTTATGTGTTTCTGCTTTCATCCAAACTTCCCACAATGTACCTTCCAAAACAGCTCCACAGGGAGAAGAACTGAGTCCTTTGTAGAGACTCCCAAACACAATGTAAGGCCCCTTCCATTTCAGGATAACCTCGAAGGATTATCAGAAAAATAACAGGAGCAAAACCGATAGGAAAGTTTAGAGTAAGAATTTACCGTCTGCTCCTTACACAAAAGAGAGGTGATATACCAGTGACCTAGAAGAGGAAATTAAACAAAGAATATTACTGGTGTGTGTTACTTGATAAAGTAATGGAAGAAAAACCTGGCGCCATTTCAGACTACATAAAGGTCCTACTTTAATAGACAGCTGTCTCCAGTGCCATTTAAGTGTGCTTTTTGCTTAGATCATGGTCAATGAATCATGAAAATCAATACAGATGGAAAACATAAAACCACGTTGCAGACAGGCTCAGCAGTGGAGCGTGTACCAACTAGCACCAGCCTCGGCTGGAGAGACGTGCCAAATAAACACAGACTAGTTTTTCCAACAACATTTATTTAACTCTCAGTAGTTAATTAACAGAAGTCATGACTACTGGTTATTTTCTAACCAGCCATCCCACTGCAGTTACACACTCCAGGCTCACCACCAAAGCTCTCCTCTCCCCCGCGTGTGCCGGCGCTCCCGGCCTCTCCCACAGCTGGCCTCCAGCCCAGCTCAGAGCACAGCTGGGCACTCGGGGACAGCAGGGCCAGCAGGGCCAGGCCATGCGGCCGAGGCATTCTCCAGAGCAGCCCCGCTCCGCTGTCCCAGAGCACCCACTCTGTGCCCAGCACGCGGAGCTGCCCGCCCAGGCCAGCCGGGGTGCGGGGCCAGCCCTTCCCCAACGCCACGCTGCCGCCTGCCAAGCAACGAGTGCTCTCCGAGCAGGAATTCTCATTCCCAGCCCCCCTGGACGAGTTACCCCACTGCTGGTCCCGGGCTGCAGGAAGCTGCCATGCTGCTGCCAATCGCAGTGTTATTTTCAGTGACAATCATGTAAAACCAATTTGAATGGCCAAAGCAGAATGCAGTGTATGTTTTCAGGAACAAACAAAACAAGTGTCATGGGTTTCTGTGTCTAGCATCAGAGTTTTAACGTAAGACGGAGTGGAACCCAATTAAAATAGTTCTCGTTGAACGGAATTGGCCATGTTGCAAGTGGAAGGACAGAGAGCCAGCCCCCACATTGTACCAGTGCTTTGACAGTCTCATAGCAATGACCATCAATTCACACACACAGCTCATGCCAACTCCAGGGAAGCAACAGCAGCATGAGCTCAAATGGTAATTTGCTGCTGAATACAGACAAAAACTCTATGCAACACTCAGAAATTAGTCATGTTTTAGCAGATTTTTGCTTTGCACCCAGCTGTTGCTTGTTCACAAGGCACCTACTCACGTATTAGCCATTTCCCCTCTGAAAAGCAGATTAACTCACAGCAACGGTACTCAGCAGCAGTGACACTTGGCCCCCCCAGCCCCTGTCCCCTTGGGTCCCCAGCCTGCCCTGCAGCAGCCAGGCACTCCAAAGGAAGCTGAGCACTGCCAGCAAACAAGCGGATCTGAGCTGAATAAACAAATTATTTTTCAATGCTTTTAATACATTATTTTTCTGTCAGTTGGCTGAAAAAAACAGGAATTACTGAACCATCTCCAAAACCCCCAGAACTGACTGAATAATATGAACTCATTTGACAGTATGAGCTAGTAAAAACAGAAGTCACCCCTACTGATCTGCACAGCCCTTTGGGAACACTCACCACAAACATGGGCAAGACTGAGTTCCTTTGTACCAGAGCTTTGGGCTGATCTGTCCCACTGTGGTCTGATGGCAAGGACTGCCTGTGTGTCCCTCTCACCATTTTCAGGACAGATCTTCTGACATTCCTCATGGCTTCCCAGAGCAAGGAGAATCACAACCTGGGCTAGCAGAGTTTGAAGCTAAAAGCAGTGAGTCACTATTGTGTGAATTTGGTTGCTGGTCATGTTTGTTTCTCATGAAGAGACATTTATGCAGTCAAACAGAATCTGGTCTGCCTAGGGTTTCCCTGAATTCAAAGAGCACTGCAGCAGCATTCTCCCAGTACCCATTTCATGACCGTGCAGGAAACTGAAGTGTAGCTACCTACCCATGTCACATGGCAAAACTTCTTAACCAAGAAAAGCTCTTTGATTTCTTCTCTTTTTCTGTTCCCCTTCTTAACGCCAGGATCGTTTCCACTCACTCCATGTTCCTCAAAGTGATCCTTTGGGGAAGACAAGGGTTGCTGGACACCAGTTAACACTGACCTACTGATACAAATACACTGCTGCAAGAACCCCTACTACTAACGACTGAGCTTTAGCTAAGAACTCTGCCAAGAGATGACTCCTCACCTGCAGCTGCTCAGACGGACACCTATTTTTGGACTTGCAAGTGTACATTAGCTCCTCCAGCAGCAATAAACTCCCCATGTCCCTGCAGCACCCCGGGCTCTGCTCCCTGGCTCGGGAGTCCTGCCCTGTCCCAGCCCCACACACCCAGAGGCACCCGGGCTGCCCCAGCACCACGGGTAAGCCTGGAGCACAAGGCAGGCCTCGGCTGCAAACTGCTGGGAACACAGATTCCAAGCAAAGGCTCTGCTCCGTGGTCTGTATTTGAGCATATCCACACAGCCTCAGCTCACCTGCCACCAGGTGAGGAGGAGAGGGCGGGAGGTGTTCCAACAGCTCTGCTGTCACCCGTGCAAAGGCCTGAGATGTCACTGCACCATCAGAGAGGTACCAGCAGCACCAGCTCAGAGCAGGCTGAGCAAGCAAACCCAAAAACACCGAGTTCCCAGAGCAGGGCTGCAAAAAAATCAAACAGCTTCAAAATAATCCTGTGGTAAACCTCCCCGGGGCAGAGTTGCCAAACGAGCAATTCTAGGGAGGGCTGGACAAGCCAGAGCTCCCTGCAGGTCTGCACGGCTGCCTGGGAGAAAGCAGTCCCTGGCCACCTGAAAATCCAGCCAGGCTGCACAAGCTGCTCCCAGCAAGGAACTCCGCACGGACTGACCTCGGCACTGTATGGAGTGTTTCACTCCACTCGAGCAGGGATGTACTTGGGAGAGAAGTTTCTTTGGACTACTACCAGGAAAAAAATAGCTACAGAAATGCAAAATAAACCCAACTGAGTAACTGTGTGAGCATAATGATTCAAAATTAAAGGTTTAAAACAAACAAAACAAAACAAAAAAACCCCACAGCCCACACATTTTGAATTTGACCTGGTTTTCTAAAATTTTTAAAACAGCATTTTTCATTTGTACAAGTGGAATGTTCATTTCAGGTTTTGGTGTGTATTTAAATACTCCCAAGTTGATCAAGGTGATTTAAGTTAGGAAGTTGAGAACAATTTAAATAACCAATTTTAGATCTGATTGTGTACTTATTTTCGTTCTTTTCTAAGAAAGTTTTAATTGCTGTTGAACACAAATTAAGACTAATTAAATATAGGCTTTAAAGACCATTTCCTTCTCCATCCCTCTACTCCAACACCCAGGAACTCAGGTCCCAATTTTTTATGGAAAAGAATACATTTGTTTTGATTATTCACTCTTATAAATACAATATTTTAAAGTTTATTTTTAACTGGGAAACAGGCTTACAGAGGCCTTACTGTGCTAATTATGCATGAAAAATTATCATCACCTTTTGCCACTAAGGCCCAATTCCTAGCCCAAGGACACAGGACCTGCAGCTCCCGAGCTGCCCTGGCCTTGGCCAGCCAGGTGAGCTTGCCTGGGTGCCCTGGGCAGGGGCAGACAAGACCAGCCTGTTTCTCAGCTCCTGGAGCAGCTCTGCTGCTTTTGGCAGTCCCAGAGGACGGCCCCCACCAGCCCACCCACGACCGGGACAGCGTGGAAGGTCTGAAACACTCCTGACAAATCTCTGATGTGTTAGACAGGGAGGGAGCGTTCAGCCACCTTTAAACCCTCCTCATGATGCAGCTGGGCTGAGCATGTAACCAACTTTATTTAGCATTTACTGTGGGGTTTCATGAAAAACAAGTAAACAAAAAAACACGAATTAAATTAAACCCCAAACAGTGCAGCCATTTAAAGTAATTTTAACTTTTGTACTCCAGACGCACAACCCCGAAGGTGCCGCCTGTTTCTGCAGGGCCTTCAGGGCAGGGTCAGCTCAGCAATGCAAATCTCATTATTTCTTCAAATCTTTCCAAAAAGGTCTAAGTTTTAGCTTGCTAGTTTTTAATTCAGAATAAAATCAGATGTTATTTTTTGGCATGTTTTACATGAAAAATATTTACTACGTTCCTTTACTGTATTTAAACATTTTAAATTACTTTAACAGAGAAGACATGTTCTTTGTGGGTTTTTTGTTTGCTTGTTTTGTAAGAAAGTGGCCTTTCAAGATCCGAGAATCAACAGAATCTCCCTTTAAGATCAGATACTCAAATATTTCCTTGGTGTCTCAGGAAACTGACCAAATATAACACCAGAAAACCCACCTTCATGCTCAGCTCTAACTCATATTGGCCATGCAAGCCTATTTCCTTTGGCCTTGGTTTGCTTCTTGCACAGTAGCTACTGTGGCCTCTTGACCCATAATTATCTCCCCAAAAGAAGGTAACACATTAAGCACTTTTTTCCTTCAGCTGTGGTCCTAAGAACAATTTGGATAAAACCTGCAAGCTGCACCAATCTGCCAGCTAACACACTTACAGACATCTCTCAAACAATTACAACATGCAAGTGTTTCTGGCTTGTCCAACATTCATTTCTTAATTAATATGCCATTTTGAACTCAAGTTCAGAAGAATCCCTCCTTCACATACAACCAAACACACCTGTGGGACTGAAACAAGATCAATCATGTCAAAAAAGCCCTAAGACTTTTGGAAGAACATTTCAGAACTTTGAGAAAAACCCCACATTTGGTATCCTTTCCCACTGCTGGCACACCAACCCCTCAGAGGCTTCATTTACAGCCCATGGGTCACTGCTGTTTGTGACCTTGGTTTGGGTTTATTTCCCTTCATGTTCACACTGGCCAGCATTTCAGAAAGAACCTTTTCTATACACACTCACTTCCTGCTGCCTGCGCCGCCCTGCTTTGGGGGACCCCCAGAGCTGCCCTGCTTTGGGGGACCCCAGGAGCTGCCCTGCTTTGGGGGACCCCAGGAGCTGCCCTGCTTTGGGGGACCCCCGGAGCTGCCCTCCTTTGGGGGACCCCCAGAGCTGCCCT
>VYXC01012073.1:175874-186118 GCA_013397175.1 Platysteira castanea | reverse complement strand
GGGGACCCCAGGAGCTGCCCTGCTTTGGGGGACCCCCGGAGCTGCCCTGCTTTGGGGGACCCCCGGAGCTGCCCTGCTTTAGGGGATCCCAGGAGCTGCCCTGCTTTGGGGGACCCCAGGAGCTGCCCTGCTTTAGGGGATCCCAGGAGCTGCCCTGCTTTGGGGGACCCCAGGAGCCGCCCTGCCTTGGGGGACCCCCAGAGCCCCGAGGAGGGGCCCGGCCAGCACAGCCCAGCAGAGGACGGTGGTCTCCAGCCTGCACACCCCGGGAGCAGAGCCCTCGTGCCTCCTACCCAGGAAAAGCTGTTCAAAACCACAGCCCCAGCCCTGTGAGACATCACAAGTGCTCGTGGGAGCTTCTCAGGCGAGGCCATCCCAAGGCAAACATAGCAATCCTTCCCCATCACGTTTCTCCTGACTTGCCAGCAAGGACCTTACCACGGTGCCAGGGCACCACAGCAACCAGGGAGCTGTGGTCACCAGTGGTTCTGGTTCACCAGAACACAGCAGCCCACCCGAGACCTCACTGAAGTGTTTTCAGCCCCTGTTTTATCCATGCTCCCAGACCATGAAGCGTGTGCAGAGGTGAACAGCACCAATTATCAGCTGACAAGCAATAGCTCACTCTGTTAGAGACACTCTGCCACACGCCTGGCCCTTTGCCATTCCCTTCTCTGATGGTGACACCTGAGTCCCACAAAGCATCCCTGAGTGTCCCTCTTCCATACCAACCCCCCAGGTACTTGTATCTTTAATGGGGCCAAACCAACTCTCTTGGTTCCCCAGAACTCTCCTTCAGGAGACCCAACAGCACAGACCACCTTCACTCCCAGCACAGGGGCTCTTTACCCCATAAACCCTGCAGCCCCAGTGCCAGGGCCCCTTTCAGTCCACAAGCACGTGAATTCCTACCAGGAGGCAGCCAAAAGCTATGAGTGAGGCTCCTTCCCTCCCCAGAAAAACAAGGATTTGCCACTTTGTTTTGCTCAGGCACCCTGTGGCACACACACCCCTGAAGAAGCACACATGCTCCTCTTTCCAGGTTTCCATCACACACAGGAAAAACTGTGAATCTCTGTCTTCAAGAAGGGAACCTGTTGATGTTTTCACTCAGGTCTCAAAAGAACCATCAAGTAGCAGGAGACAAACACTGCAGTCTCTCCAAAGCTGCCAGGAATGGTTCTCACTATTCCTTGTGGGAGCAGTGCGGGCACTCGCAGGAAACTTGCTCCAGCCACACAGGAGTGATGCTGCAGAGCAACAACGATGACAACAGAACCCCGTGCAGAGGAACAGCAGCCTCTGAACTGTACCTGCTTCACATCAGACTCAAAATACAAGCAAGCTCTCAAAATGCCTTTCTTCTGCCTCCATCTGCCGCTGCGTTGCAGCTCTATGGACCCAGCCTTGCGGAACAACTTCCAGTTAATTCACCTTTTCCATTTGCTTAGTCCACTCCCCAGAGTTCCATATCCAGTAGATATTTATTTTAAAGCTAAGCCAAAACCATTCAAACGCTAACACTTCAGGGCCTTCAATACTCCTGGTTCCACACAGGAGGGCCTCTTTGAGAATAAAGAGTGTCCACTTTGGGAACTAAACCAACATAATTATAATTGGGCTGCATGTCAGAGTTTTACAAATCCCCAGACTGGAAATAAAGTAGGTTTTAGTCCTCACAGATCTTTTGTTACAGAAGGCGTAAAACTGCACTGCAGCCTCAGGAACACCAATTCCACACCAGAGATTCCAGGAACTGTGTAAGAAAACTGAGCTTGAGAATCCAGTTTGTTGTTCTGGCTCCTCACTGCATGGCATTTTGGCTTTCCTAATGGAGAAACAAGACAAAGTTCCCTCAAAATCCTGGACACTACTCCACATGAAAGTCCAACACATATTTTCTTTGAACGTCTAAACAATGTCCAGGATCAAATCCCAACCAAAAAGATGAAGTCAAAGACTCTTCCAGTCATTAAAACATGCCACTTTTGCATCTGGCATGGAAATACCATATTTCTTTCAGACTTCTGATGGTGCTTAGGTTTTTATTTCCATAATTTAGGAACAGTCATATTGATTCACTCATTCTTCAAAATACTACTTGTGTCATAAGGAAGCTGTATGGAGGGAAGGCAATAAATAGGTTTAGATTTTAGAACAGGTTTTGCAGAACAACCATGCCCAGGTTAGCTTTAGAGGTATGACATGAGTCTTACAAATGTGTAAAATACCTACACCAAGACAGAGAAAGCACCCTATTGTTTAGGCAAGCTAGGACATGTCACTCAGATTATTCTCTACCAGAGCCTGATGCAAACATGCCAGGTCCACAGACACACGGAGAAATGTCTACGTGGCATTTCTGACACATTTGTAAAGGCCCAACTGACAACCAACTAATGTGGGAGAGCAAAAGCCATGCCAAGGAGTCGTTCAAGGATTTAGGAAGTACACAGGCTCAACAGCAAGAGCCACGGGCAGGATCCATGAGCACAGACATGGAGCACAGACCACAGAAGGCACCAGCCACCTCCCAGCCACGCCTTCACTGCACAGGACCTGGGGATTTGGGGTGGGGGCAACACAGCCCACGTGGCTCAGCAGTCTTTGAGATGGAGCTTTTTCTTCTACCCCAGTGACTTGAAATAACTTGAATGCTTCTTCCTGGACAGAGACAGGGTCAAATTATGCAAAGAAGCTGGAGGACAGCCAACAGTCAAACGATTCAACCTTCATGCTAACCACAAAGATGCAGCTCTGCTCTCACAGACGGGCGTTTGCGAGCTGGCCTGAGCACAAAGCACTGCCCAACTGGGCTGAAGGGCTCTGCCTGACAGAGAACAAGGCATCAAAGGAAGATCCTGGGCTACCTCTGGCAGGGAGGACAGCTCTTGAATCAAGAGATAAGCAGAGATGGTCCCACACCACATACACACCTAGCCACCCCCAAGAAGGAAAACGAGTCGAGTAGAAAGGTGCTCACATGGCAATTTTCATCATCATCGTTTCATTTAGGCTCAGGATCTAGACAGGTTTTGCAACTCAGTCCAAAAATAAAGGTCAAGTGGAATAAAAGTTACTTAGATCAATGCTAAATATGTAAGAATGAATGTCCAGAACAGAATTTCGTAAGTTTTCCAAATATTTATTTTTCTATTGTAATCACAATCACCAAGAGCACACACCTCCTCCATTTTGTTGTGGGGTTTTTTTTAATTCTAAGGATCAGCACTTTTTTCGTGTGCTAAGAGTACATTTCAAATGCTCTTTCTTATCATTTAACTTGAGTCAGTATTTAGAAGTCAAATTAAAAATATCCTTCTTTTTTTAAATGCACAACTTATTGTAATTCCACTCCTAAGGAGATAGGAATTCATTAATTTAACACTCAGACTGGTGCACTACAAGTTATACATGTTTTTGTTCTGAGAACAGAAAAGAAGGAGTAGCACACAGTGTAATACTACAAGATTGACTGCCATAAACTCCACTGCCAAATCATCCTTCTGATACTGAAATCAGCTGGAATAGTCCTTTTTTTCTCTTTTTTTCCCCACTGGTTCCACTCACATTTATCATTCTGTGCTCTTATATCGTTTTATCTTTTGTGCCAGTTAGTCTTTAAGTTCTATTCAGCAACTTCTGGGGAACAGATTTTTATTCTCTATGTTGTTTATCACTCCAGCCTGGGATTTACCCAGCCCATGCCATCAAAGTTGATGTTTTAGCAGGCTGCTACCCACAACTGCAGCTGCAGCAGGCAGTTTACTCTCCAGCAGCAGTAAAGGCTGCAACTTAATGGATTTTAAAAGAATTTTTAAAATATTACTCCTTATGAAGTCAAGAAAAGTTTTACTGTGCAATATGGACATGCAGCAAGGACATGGCTTTTAGCAATAACCAACCTGCAGCTATCACCTATCTTTTCTCTAACATAAGAGTATTATAACATAGTATGATACAACTAATATTCTCTTAAACCAAACCATTATCTTTTCATTTTGTTTTCTCTTTTAAGATTCAGCCTTAAAATTACTTTAATTGTTGCAGCCCTCCCACACAAATACAAGAGGCAAGTTTATTGCAATGGAGAGCCCTAAATAGCACAGTCTGGTTTAGGCTGACTAATACAAACACGCATTTTGTTTAATTTTACATTTGTTCCTAGGGAGATTTTGCTCTCATCTCCTCTACCTCCCATTCCACAGCACCTGACAGTGTGGGACACCACCCGCCCTGGTGGGCTGAGCAGCACGGGCAGCTCTGGCCCTGTGCATGCCAGCTTGGAGGACAGGCTGGCCACTGCTGGTCACCATCCTGCAGAGAAGGGAGGGCGGGCAGGCATGTGGGACTGCCAAAAATGTGTGTCTGAGCACATCCTGGTGCCTCAGCTAGCAGCAAGGAATCCTGCAGGAACTGTCCCTGGGGACTGGACCACAGCAGGTCCCCCAGGCCAAGGCACACTAAAGACTCCCGTGATGCACTCAAGCAAGGCAACAGCCTTCACAAACACACCGAGGCAGCTCGCAGCCCTCTGCATCTGCTCAGCCACTCATACCCTCAGAAATCCCTCCTTAGCACCAGCACAAGAAAAAAACCCTGGGAATTAACCTGGGTTAGAAGTAACCTGGCAAAGGCAGACTAAGTTTTAACCAAATGAATGCCTTATCCAGCATATCACATGGTCAGAGACACCAGAACAGGAGAAAGAACAGCGTGTGGAGAAGGAGAAGCAGGACTACCCACTCGCCTGCCATTAGTAGCTGGTGAAAAGCTTTGCACAACCACAGCCCCAAGTGCCTCAGACCACTGAGCCAGGAACCCCAGGCCATGCGGGGGGAGGCCTGGAGAAGCCTGCTGAGGCACACCGACTCCTGAAAGCAGGGATCAGCAGCTTCCAGGACTTCAAAGGGAAGCCACTTGAAGCCTCCAAGCTACCCGCTAAGCCAGAGGCGGCTGGCGGAGGCTGCCAGCCCGCTCCTGCTGTCACAGGAGCCTTGCCAGGCAAACAGCAGACCTGCAATTAGGAGAGGTGTTTGCTGGCCTCTCCTCTGCAGCTCATTAGCAGAGCTAAGGTTTGCAGTCAGAACAAGAAAGTCCCAGCCTCCAGAGAGCACCGCTCACTCCAAGTGCTCTGTAAGACAAGGAACAAGTCCTCCTACCAGTTTGCACTCAGCAGGACGATCTGTGGCTTCAGCCTGCTGAGAAGGAACATTCCAGGCACTCGGGACAGAAGGTTAAGTGTTGCAGCAACACGTCTTCTGTAAAAAGGCCCAGATAACAGCTTCTGGTGTTCCCCCTCACCATCTTCTATCTCCATCTTGATCATTTCAGACAACACAAACAACTCCAAAGGCAGCCTTGGACAATCACCAAACTGGAGGTCTTCGTTTTAATAAGCTTTTCTTAAAGCCAGAGCCTTCCTTTCCCTAAAGCGGGCTGGAGTTACTCTACAACAAGCTCCAGACACTTCCAGATGCATCTTTCCAGCAGCATCACGGGCAGGGAACAGTGACTTGGTGTGACGCTGCCTGGAGTGTTTCAGAAGGGAAGATGCAGTGACAACAGGACCTCTGGGGCTGAGAACCACTGAGGTGCCTCTGCACACCAGCAGGAGGAACAACCAACAACACACACCCCTAACCAGCAACAACCTGACTCCAGAAGAGCCCAGGAGCAGATGCTCAGGAAGAAGCACAAGGACACAGCATAAAAGGGTCATTCTTCCACCCTCCTCTGCCCCCATCCCACACTTCCCAGGCGGAGGTAAATGCCCAAAACTGCATCTGAATTACTGCATTTACTGCCCCCCCACCACAGGCCTACCAACAGATCCATCTGTACCTTACAAGAAGAATAAGTCTCCTGAATGTCCCACTGCAATCACTCTATAGCTTAAAAAGGCACCACTCAAAAACTATTGGTTTTAATTTTAAAGCTGCTGACAATTGATTACACCCAGTATTCCCCATTTCTTACATAATAAGAAGATCATCACTTCCCGTTTACTCATGTCAATTGTGACTTTAAGACCTCTATAGTATTTCCTTTCAAGCATTTCTCCCCTTAGCAAGTCAGTTTATTTACACACCACCTTACACAGCCTTGCAAAACCAGGCTGAGCCAACCTCGTGTAAAACTAAAACAGGTCCCAAGCTTGAAGAAACTGTGCAGCTGAAGGACACTGATTATCCCAGTTGCTGAGGCACTTAAAATGCCTTTGTATTCAAACAGAACTCCATCCCTTGAGATAAGGGATCTCGGTCTGGGGGGCTTGTGAGGTGTTCCAGAGCTGGTGGCACATCAATTTGCAGGCACGAGGAATGCAAAGCATGTTCTCACCAGAGCTGGCAGAATCCTGTGTCCGAGAGGCCCTGGCCCCAGCACGCAGCCGGGCACAGCCGGGCACGGCCAGCACTGGGGCAGCAAACAAGGTGAGGCCCTGCGTGAAAGGCAAGAGCACATCAAAGGAGCCCTGTTAAAAAAGGATCTACACATGGCAGACTGTGATCCAGCACCTGATGCTGACTATTCAGGAGCAGATGAATCATGAGGTCAGCTCTGGCCTTCCGGGGGGAAGGCCAGCATCTGAACTGCCAGCAAAGAACACGGGCACTTCTGAACTGCAGTGCTGCCTTCTCCCACACAAAGGAAGAGCTGTGTACCTATTTCACTAGGAGCACGGGCACTCTCCTCATGTTTCTTCCAGAAAACAGCACCCCATGGAGTTCATGGCAAAGGTGTGCTTCAATGCTACTTTATAATTGTACCTCGTTCTCTGTGGATCTTCTTACTAGAGGAGAATTTTGGGAGCGTGTTCTGAACAACCTCAATCTACAGACACAAATCACTCTGAAGTAGGAACCTGTGAGCACTGTGCACACACAATGCCAGAATTAACAATACATGTTAAGTAAGGGATTGCCATCGCCTGAGACTGGGTCACGAGCAAACTCATGGTCCAGTGTAACCCAGAAAACCATTGCACTACAACCACTTACTGTTACTGGACTGCACTTCCATGCTTTTGAAAGCATTACTCTAAAACCATGGTTTGGCTGCAAACATAGTGAAAAAAGAGGAACTTCTTGAAAGCATTTTCATGGAATTCCATACATTTTGTAGTCAACAACATTTTATAAATTTGTGATCCCAAAACAGTTTTCAAACATATGTGAATTCAGCTTTCCAACATTGCTGGAAAACACCATCATTCCTGATTTTAACAGATATGTACAGGTATGTACAAGATATAAAAGCCTTACACCCCCAACGTGTGGCCACAGAACTTGTCTACAGCAGTAACCAAAAGGTGAGGATTTTGACAGCATCAGAGATCTCTGTAACTAAGATGCTCTCAAACTGTCTGAGTCTTGACTACCCTCAGGTCCTGAAGTAACTACTCCATCCCCTTATCCACGTGCACACCTGGCTGAGGCCAGCCTGCCATCCACCTCCGTGACATCCATGAATCCTCATGCTCAGGAGATCACCCACGTTCAATACCACCACTGCAATCTGCTGTAGCTCCTGAGAGCTGCACAGGTGAAGTGGGGCAAGTTTTTAACCTGTTTATACACAGTAGAGCAGGTATCAAGATGCCCATTTGAGAGTTCCAATACCAAGAATGTAAATGAATTCAAGTAGCTTTTTTTTGGCAGGGACAAGAAGGGCTGAACGGGTGCCTAATTATTTCACAACGGCTGTCCCTAGATCCTATTTTAGCATCGGGCTTTCATTAAATTTAAGCATGACTTCAGAGTACCAGCTGGCTGGAAAAAACAAAAACCACAAACACAACCCACCCACAACACCCCACGGGTGTTCTTACCCCGCCCATGTTCTCTTCCTACCCTCACTGAGGGCTTGGAAGACACCAGTTCCATTTGGAAAACCAGCCTCAAAAGCAGATAAGTTCTGCAGGAAATGGCTATATTTAGCCCTCCCCTTTCACCTCAGCTCCTCCACACACTAGCATTCTCCTGCAAAAGAATCTTTCTACTCAGTGTTAGAGGTGATCTTTAGCAGGCCACCTCAGCAGAAAAAATGCAACCAACTTCATATGTGTTAGGAGTGTGAACAATCACCAGAATATCAAATATCCAGCTACTAAGGCATACAATAAAATTCTCATGTCTCAAAGTGTGTTGAATTGCAAGCTCCAGGAACACAGTACGGCCAAAATCACTTTATGAGTGGTGCCCATGGAGGGCGAGGCTGAACCTCTGCACACACCACCCGGGCTCCACCAGTTCTTCTGTCAGTAACTAACACAGCCATCCCATTTGCTACAGAGTATAAACATGGGGCAACAAACTCAACAGCTCTGCAACTAAAATATTTTCCTAATAAATAATTTTCTAAATTTATTTCCTAATAAATCAATCATAAAAAAACACCTAGCAACAGTCCCTGGGCAGTGGAACTTAGGCAGAGAATGTCGGCAACACCTCTGGAAACATCATCAGCACCAGGTCAGTAGGATTTCCCTTTCCCAGCTTCAAACGTTGAGATACATTATAAGACTTAAAAATGAAAGTATATAATGGGTTTTTTCCTCTCAAGTTGTTTCAAGTAACAGCCTCACCTGATATAATTCTGTCCTAACCATGATTTAGGCCTGTAAGAGCTGATTACTTACAAACAGAGAAGGTTGAGGGGTGAACTAAATCACAGCAACAGACCTAAAAGTTCGTCCCAAAATGAAGACACAACAAAATACACCTCTCACTCAGTGTGAGGAGACAAACAGACAGACACTTACAGTTAGGAACTACTCCCGAGCCCTGTGCCACTGGGCAAGGAGCACACACCCGCCCCCTGAATCAGAGGAATGCAGGTCTTATCCCAGCAAACAAATCCTGGGGGAAGGCAAACCTCTGAAACCACTGCACACACTTAACACCTCCTGCGGAGAGCACAGTGCATACAGGAACTTTTTGTTCCCTTAAAACAGATCTCTAACACCTCCTCCTCAAAAAAAAAAAGTTTCGGCCATCAAAGGCCCCAGCCGTGCACTTGAGAGCTCTCCACAGCCAGGACTCCAGCTTTCCCATTTCAATTGCAAGGCACCCCAGCACTCTTCAAACAGCTCCAGCCCTTCAAGGACAGAGCTCAGAGTATTTGCAAAGTGCCTGCTGCATTCCAGGTCACCACCGTCCTTCTGAAGATGAGGATATAAGGATCATAGCAAAGATCATATTACAGGAAACAAAAGAAAAGTGAAGGCTTAAAAATAGACTTGTCATTGCCCACAGCAAACTGCTATAGCCACAGGAGTCTTCTTAAAGGAGAAGCTGAGATGGGCTTCAATGCAGACCATTAAAACACATGAGATTTGGAACAGGAACCTGTTCTCTTCGGAGAGATCAATGCATCGTTTTAAAAAGTGGGTTTCTACAAACGTGCCAGTTCTGCAGCTCAGTCCAGAACCTGGAAGTTCCCACCAGCAACATCATCCTGAGGCACTGGTGCCTCCAGCACACCTACATGAACCCCAGCTCTTTGAGAACCTGCTGAAGGTGAATTGCTCTCTCAATTACTGGAAAACAGAGTGGTTTAGTTTCAATTTAAGTAAAAGTACTATTAGAAACATTTTAGCATTCTTGCATAGACACAGTTGGAAAGACTGCCTGGGCAGCTTCCCCTACAATATTCATGGCCCAGGTTTCACAGGCCAGCATGTGGGTTTAGAGCCTCCAGGTTAACATGCACACCTGAGCGGGCTTAGAGCGACTGTCTGCTCCAGGACCGTGCTCCCTGTCCAGCCAGAGTCCCGCAAGAAGCCAGGCCATGCCCTGCCCGCCCTTCTTCCCCCCGGAGCCCAGGGCGGGCGGGCTGCGGATAACCGGGGGCTCAGAACCCGCCGCCTCCCCGCACCAGCAGCTCTGGCAACGGCAGAAGCACCTTTAGCAGATGAACTGGCACCAGGGACTTCGGCCGGGAACTTTCTTATCCCCGTCAAACCACGGACTTTCAGCGTATTGACGTGGGCAGTGCCAGCACATCCACGGGGAGCTCGCTGCGCTCTGCAGCGCTCCGCACCTCCCACCCGGGCAAGCTCCGTGCACCCCACGGCTGCCACCGCCAAGAAAAATAACCTTACCCCAGCCCAAACCACCACAAGCTAATAAAAAGCAGAGAAAAGGGAAAGCCCCAGCCCTGCCCTCCCAGAGGCACCGCAGCGATGTCGCACCCCCGAACACGGCCGCGGCACCGCGGGGACCCCCGGGCACCGCCCCCAC
>VYXC01012073.1:155446-175849 GCA_013397175.1 Platysteira castanea | reverse complement strand
GCCCGCACCGGCAGTGGCCGCACGTCACTTCCGCCCGCCCGCCCCCGCCAGCGCCGCCTGCCGGCGGTGCGGGGCCATGGCGGGGGCGGAGCGCGGGGAGCCGGGATGGCCCCCGGCCCGCGGGGAGTGAGGGCCCGGAGGCACCGAGGGACCGCGGGCGGCCGGACTGCCACAGTGCCGGGGTGAGCCGGGCTGGAGGGACCACCGAGGGTCCCTGGTGCCACCTCCCTGCCCCAGCAGGGCCCTCCCAGAGCCCAGGGCACGGCAGTGTCCAGGTGGGTCTGGAACATCCCCAGGGAGGGACCCGCAGCCTCTCTGGGCTCTGCTCGGGGCTGGCACTGCCCAGGGCAGAGCTGTGCCCCCTGAGCAGGGAATTGCTGGGATCAAACCCTGCCCAGGGCAGAGCTGTGCCCCCTGAGCAGGGAATTGCTGGGATCAAACCCTGCCCAGGGCAGAGCTGTGCCCCCTGAGCAGGGAATTGCTGGGATCAAACCCTGCCCGTCCCTCTGGGGCCACTGCTGGGCCCCGGAGCAGAGCCCGGGCCCTGCCCAGAGCCCTCCCTGCCGCCAGGGACACCCGGGGACACCCGGGGACACCCGGGGCTGAGGGCCCCTCTCGGCTGGGGCTCCTCTCCAGGCTGAGCAGCCCCAGCTCCCTCAGCCCTTCCTGGGCATGGACATGCTCCAGACCCTTCCTCAGCTCCATAGCCTCTACTGGAGCCTCTCCAGAAACTCCCTGTCCCTGCTGTGGGGATTGGTCACAAGTTGGACTCGATGATCTTGGAGGTCTTTTCCAACCTAACTGACTCTGCGTTTCTGCTCCTGTGTCACAAGGGACGTGGTTGTGCTTTTCTTCCACACATGTGGCACGTCCCAAGCAGCGACATGAGCATCTGCAAGACAGGAGGTGAGGAACTCAGAGGAGCAAAACAGAAGACCTGGAGATGTAGCATGAGTCGGGCTGAGGCAGCGTGGACAGCAGTCACAGCTGTGGTGCCAGGGCACGAGAAAACCCTGTTCACTCAGGAAAAGGCAGGTGGATGGAGGGTTTGGAAAGTGCTCCTAATGAAGCTCCTATGTGCATACAGCCCATTTATGCACTGCCCTCCAAAAGGGGCCAGGATTTGACTCACTATGAGTAATAGGAAAGTTTTAAACAGAGAAAAGCGTACTAATTCCCTTAAAAATACAAATAGGTCTACGTTTGGCTCAACAGCACAAGGCCAGTGATTTTCCACAGTGTACTGCCAAGTAGCTGAATGTGACATTCAAGTAGCTCATGTGTAGGTGTTCCTCAGAGAAAATACAGCTCTAACAAGGGCCATTTTCCAAAAGAGAAGACTAAAGGTAGGGTGTCTAATACAGCTTTTCAAAATTTAACCAAACAGCGACATTTCCAGAAGTGCCAAGTTTCCCTTGAGGCCCCCCAGGTGGTGTTGGCAGCCAACACTTCTGAACACCCACCTGCTTATTTGCAGCCTAAAGCACTTTTGAGAGTGGTAGCCCAAGTGGTTGTCTGAGCTCCCAGGAAAGGGTGACACTGCTGGGCTGAGAGCCTCCCCTCACTGGTGCCTGCGGGGTTCCCAGGAGACACGAGGAGCCACATGGCTTAGAAGCGCTTTGCATGAAGAAGTTTCTACTTTACATCTGGTAGAAGAATATGAATTTTGGAACCTGTCATTGAGTAACCCACGCATGGCTCACCAAGGGACAGCTGTTGCTAAGTGCTCATTCACAGCCACGGGAGGAACCATTGCTGGGAACTGGAATTAGGCAGCTCCTGCCCACAGCCTCCTGTAACTGGCTCACATACAGTTTACATGCCACTGATTTCTAATTAATAGTGAAGCAGAGGGAAGAATTAGCTGACTGAAGTAATCTCAGCATAATCTCTAAACAGGGCTATTTTCCCGTTCTTTTGAATGCCACTTCTTATTTATTGTCATAAGCATCCTTACATCCTTACAAATAAATTTGCTTTACAAACAATGCAGGGTTTTTTCAATTATCTTTTCTATAAGCAACATGATTGTTGATAGGAAATTCCAGCTGTAAGTAGAATTTTATCTGTAATAATGTTATTTGGGGAGAAAACCAGGGCTGCAGTCTGAGAGGGATATCATGGCAAAGTGTTTAAGTTAGGGCCCAAGATTTGGGGAGGATCACAGGGCTGTCTCTGTCCCTCAGATGCCCCTCTCTGTGCCCGTCTCTGTGCCACTCAGATGCCACAGCTGGCACAGTGAGGGAAGTAAAGCTTCTGGCTTGCCAGGTGTTTCACAGTCCCCCAAGGAAAGGTGGGGTGGATTTGATGGGGTTATTCCTACATGGCTGACTTTGCACAGCTTTGCAAGGAGCAGAGTGTGATTAAATTTGGGGTCTTCCAGTTTGCAGCAGGAGAACCTCGTGTGGCTCTTTCCATGCTGGGGAACAGTCTGGAACTTCTTGCCGGATAATGTTTGCATTAATCGGGTGTAGTAATGGCCTGTTCATGTGAAAGGAGCACTGTGGGCACAAATTGCCACCCACAGACGTAAGAATAAACACATTAATGTTATGCAAATACCATGGTCTTCAGAAGTCTGTGGGCTGCAGAACACAACGCACACAGAGCATACCTTGAGCCATGGGGCAGGTTCGCCCTGTCATCCTTCCACACAGAAAACCCTCCCAAGACAGCAAGTATAGCAAAATCGGGCTTCTCTGTTTTGAAACAATTTCCATGGTAACTTGAACTGCCTTGGTTCTTCATAAATTCTGCATCTCTCTGGAGCAGCTGGGTTTTCAAGTCAGACCACTTTGAAATGTTCTGGGAGTGTAGAAACAGCTCACGCAGCTGAAAGATGCCACAGAGGAAGTGTTTGGAAGAGGGAGCTGCTGGACCCCAGACCAGTCGCCTCATTTGATGAAACCCTTTAGACTCGCGTGCCTTTTCGAGCTCTGTGGAGCAGTGAGCACCGTCCCACACAAACAGAGGGAGCAGGCAGGGCTGGGGGTCCAGCCCAGGCCAGCAGCACCACGCAGGGAGGGTCCTGGGAACAGACAGAGCCCAAGAGCACTAACAAACAAACACCACTAACAAACACTGTTATTCCTTCTAAAATACACAGTAAACTATCGTTTTCTTGCAGCACATGAAATGAGGCTGTGCATGACAAAGCTGACCTCATAATTGCCTTCAGAGCCGCTGAGGTTTTTAACTCTTTAGCATTATTAACATCAGCATATAAAGACTTTGCTTATATGCTTGAGGTGAGCTGTGGTACAGAAATAATAATCCAGGTGACCTTCCAAGCTGCTGCTTGTCATGAATTATTTTCTTCTGCCTTGAGGAAATTTCTAAATATATATCTGTGTATATGCATGCAAACAAGCAAACCTGGCAGTTGCAACGTAGCAAAGTTGCATCACCATCCCCTCCCAGCACAGCAACTGGCCCGAGCACAGCTGCTGAGAAAACCCCAGGAAGCACTCGGGTTTGAAATTAAAGAGCTTGTTCTAATATTTAGCTGTGATAAATGTGACTGGGAGTACATGTATTTCATCAGGCGTCTGTGAGTCAGGCGTGAGTCACAGAGGGAGCCGCGCTGGGGCTGCCGGAGCAGCCGGTGAGGCCTGTCCGAACAGCTCCACGGCGTGCAGGCCTCCCGTGGACTCCCCCAGGAGATTCCAGGAGTGTAAGGACAGGATGGGGACATGCCCACTATCCCAGCAGCTCTGGAGAGGGCCTCAGCCCGAGCACCTTCCACAATTCTCCTTTTTCAGGTCCTTACCTCGTGTGCGTCTTTACATCACAAACCCCATGGACTTTGGGGCATTGGGGAGCCAGGTGCAATTCAGCGTGAGCACAGAGAGGAGAACCCAACTCCAAGTAATTAACAATAATGTGTAATTGCTACCAATTTGGTTCTACACAAATTACACAGTATTATTAAATTAAGCAAACCATGTTCTTGCATCTGAGCATTAGCAGCATAACTCATTTTCATGCCATTTTTTAAAATAGCACTGGTAATTAGTCCTGTGCTTTCCAAGCCCATCACATGCAGCGCTTTGTTTTCAGCAAAACACCCACCAAAAAGTGCTCAAGTTCTCTAATTGCAAAGATTCACTTCACAGGGCTGCACAGTTCCTCTCTGCTCTGGGTGTTATTCAGGAACAGCCAACTGGAATTTATTGAAATTATGCCGAAACATAAACGATGAAAACTACTCCCCAGCTGATGGGGGAGCCTTTGCAGGCCAAGGTTCAGCCCATGGGACTCACAACGGAGTCACCGGGCACGGGGGATCAGGGTGGAAATGCTGGCAAGCTTGTTTCCATTCCAAACGCCAAACGCGGGACACGGAGGAGCTCTCCCTCCCCAGTGCAGTGCTGTGGGCACTGGGCGCTGGTCCCCGCTCGATGCCCCAGCTCGGTGCCCCTCTCAGTGCCCTGCTCGCTGCCGTGCTCGCCATGCTGACCAGTGCACCAGCAGTTCCTTTCCACCGAGGCGCCACAGCCAGGCTGTCCCCCGTGCCCGCTCTTGCCCAGAGTGGCTGTCCCCAGTGCCAGCCCTGTGTCCCGCCGGCCCTGCTGGCGCAGTCGCCCCCTCTCCTTCTGCTTGGCTGGGAAGGAGCTTTTTTTGGCCTCTGCTTCTGTCATCTGGCATTTAAATGTAACGAGAGCTCTCGTTGCTAACATTTATAGCAGCAAAATATTTAAGTTCCAGGGCTTGTAACACATGTTGTTCGTGTCCCCTTGCCAGGCCCAGCTGCAGGCTTCCAAAGCCTTCCCTGCGCTCGCTTCGGGGCCGTGCCAGCGAGCGGCCGCCATCCCCGGCCGTGGGCGAGCAGGAGCTCCGGGGTGGCCGGTGGGAGCCACCGGCACCAGCGCCAGCNGGAGAAGGAAGGAGGAGAAGGACAAGGCTCGGTGACCAGGCTGCCACGACTCCGGTCACAGGCAGCAGTTAGAGAGGGTGGTTCAAAGCGCCTGATTCAGTCCCGCCTGTGCCAGGGCGTGTGTTTGGACGCTCCTGCCTCTCCCTCGACAGCCCCGGCAGTCAGCCCACAAAACCGGCCCGAAAGGAAAGGTGGCGAGCAAGCACAGCGCACTGTGCCCACATGGAGCCGCACATGGCCATGTCCCTCAGCCCCTCCTCGGAGCCCGCGGTGCCAGGCTGCCCAGGGGTGCCCCTGCTTCCAGCAGGGAGTAGGGCGAGAGAACTCAGAGGCAGAAAGCCTCAGCCCCACAGCCATTTAATAAAGATGCTCCTGGCTTTTGAAAAAGCCTAAAGCACCTTCAACTGTTACCAAGGAGTCTCTTCTTCCTGCTCCTGTTCTATCTACCCTTTGCTACCGTAACCTGGGAGACCTGGATTGATCCACCTGTACCGGGGCACGGCAGGAGAAGGACAGCAGTGGCTCCCAGCCTGGCCCCAGTGGCTCAGGATCATCCCGAAGCCACAGGTCCTGGACACACTGGCACCTCAGGGCTGTGGAGAACTAGAAGAGATGCTTCTGACCCTTAGGGTCACAGCAGGCAGCTCGAGATGCAAACCCCAAAGGCTCAGTTAGACAATACAGAAAAAATCCCAGTTTTTAAGCCTGCAGATTTTTGAGCTGGTCTCCAGATCTGTCTCCCAAGGGAGCCCTCACCTCCGCAGGAGCAAAGCAGGGGCCAGTGGCCATCTCAGCCACCAGCATCTTCTGCCACTCATCTCTCATGACTCCCCCACTCAGGTGGGCTTGGGAGGGTCTCATCACCTGCACCTCTCAGTGACAGGCTGCTTGGAGATAGGGGCCAGGCTCTGGGCTGGAATACCTTGTCGAGTACTCTGGAGCAGCCTGCACATGTGCTCTGCTATCCTGAGAGCAGACACAGGAGGGAGAGGAGATGCTGGATGCATGGCCTTGGCCTGACACCTTCCAGCAGAGACCAGGACTCTGAAGCCTCCACAGCACAAGGGGTGGGGTCAGAGCTGCAAGGGACAGGGCCTGAGCAGCTGATAGGAAGGACAGGCTGAGGGAGCAGCAGCCATAGTGAGGACTATTCTCATCATTTTGTTCTCCTAAAGCCAGGCATCAAATTTATTTTCCTCTCTGATAGCTGATTAAGAGGCTGGTTATGGGAAGACAAGTATTTCATCCTCTGACTCAGGACAGGGAACTGAAGACTGCTCACTGTGATGCTTCTGGACAGCTGGAAAGGGACAGAGGGAGAATGTCTGTCAGTACTGGAGGTGACAGAAATAACCCAAGAGTGTATCAGAGGGCAGACAGCCCAGCACAGCCAGTGTGTGCCACAAGATGCTGCTGTATTTAAATAAACCACTTTGGGAGGGCCCAGATTGCTTCAGCTCGTCTGTGACTGGCATGGCTGAGGGTACAGCCTGGCTCGTGTGCTTCTCCCCGGGTGAGCCCAGCACAACCCAGCTGGCTGCTGATCTGCAGAGTCCTTTCTGGGAGCACAGTTCTCCTGTGGAATAAACTCTGGCTGGAATGTGGTGTGGCACATAGCAAGGTGCTGCTGCCACAGCTCAACTCCAGAGCACAGGGAGAGCTGGGTGAGGGCATGGGAAGCAGGGACAAACTGCTGTGTAAACATTTCCAGGGATGGGCAGCCACAGCTTCTCTGGGCAACCTGTGCCAGGGCCTCACCACCCTCACAGCCAAGAACTTCTTCCTAATCTCTAATCTAAATCTCTCTCTCTTTTAGTTTACACCTTATCCTATCACAACAGGCTATATTAAAAAGTTGGTCCCCAGCTCTCTTGAACCCCCTTTAGGGCCTGCAAGGGGCTCTGAGCTCTCCCTGGAGCCTTCCCTTTTCCAGGTGAACACCCCCAGCTGTCCCAGCCTGGCTCCAGAGCAGAGGGGCTCCAGCCCTTGGAGCATGTCTGTGGCCTCCTCTGGGCTCTCTGCAGCAGCTCCATGTCCTGTTGTTGGCCCCAGGGCTGGGGCAGCTCTGCAGGCGGGGTCTCACCTGAGCAGGCAGAGGGGCAGAATCCCCGCTTGCCTGCTGCCCACGCTGGGGACCAGCCCAGGGCACAGAGGGTCTCTGGGCTGCCAGCACACATTTCCAGGTCGTGTCCAGCCTCTCAGCCCCTGGCACCTCTCCTGTTCCTTGGGGTTTCACTTGCTGAAACCGAGCAAGCCGCATCCTCCGTCACCACCTCTGTGAGAGTTCTGTGCTGCTGTGTGCTTTTGAACAGCTGGCAGGGGCTGTTCGAGGGCTGGCTGCATTCTGCCTCTGGGAGGAGTTTGCAGTGATGCCACCAAGAAGAAAAGGGGGAAAGGGAATCTGTCTGTGCCCGCTGCATGGAGAAACGTTTCCACACAAGGTGGCACCTGTCTCCTTCCTTCCAGTCTCGAGCCAGAGACGCTGAAGGGCACCTGGAAATATTCCCTGAAAATTAACTCCTGGTAAACAGGATGCAGAATCCATCATTAGTTCCCTCGTTAGCCTTTCCCTGGGCACTCAGGCACTGCAGGAATTGCTGCCACAGTCAGCACTGGAGCTGACATCAAGAAATGGGCAGGAGCGATGGGGTGACAGCAGCTGCCTCTGCTCCCAGTGCCCAGCTCTGGGACACATGGACATCCACTCGGAGCCTCCCAGCAACAGGAGGGTCCTGGAAGCTGCAGGGGATCCCTGCCCACTCCCTGTGTGTGGCACTGCACATCCCACTGCAGATGGGCAGAGGTTTATGTGCTTTATCAAACAGAGATTAATGCTCCGTGCCTGTAATTTAAATCACAATTAAGGAATTTTAGAATATCTCTTCATACACTCTGCAGACCAGTGCAAGCTCTGCTGACATATGAGGCACTTCTGCACCAATGCAGGATGCTGCAGAGGCCTGCCTTCCACTGCAGGGCTGTGCTTCTGATCCCAACCTTTCCACACAAGGAAAATGCACAGTAGTGTTGCATATTACAAATGCAGCGTAGCTAGAACAGCTCTTGCATCACGCAGTGAGACAGTGCCACCACTTGCAGGCTCAGGAAGGAACTGGGCTGTCCTGTCCCCCGTGCTTCAGCACCTGCACAGAGCCCACTGGGCACCCACAGGACCCCCAGCCCAGCACGGGGGCCCAGCACAGAGAGGCTCCTGCTGGGCATCTCCTCTGGCAGCACGGCCAGCAGCGCCGTCCCACCCAGCCCTGCCCCAGGGTGTGCACCCTGAGCACGGTGCTTTTAAACCTCAAAAACCTTGGTGAGGCATGGACGTGCCAGATCCCTCACTTGCGTCAAGGTCCTTGGTCCTCTGAGTTGCAGAGGAAGGCAGGGATATGTCTTGAAGGCTGCAAAAAGCCACTTTAATTTTCATGTGATTATTTTTAACCCCTGTCATGCTTCTCCCACCTGTCTCCAGCTCCATGGTCTCTGCCTGCTGGCCCAGTGCCTGGGGGCTCAGGCTCCCATGTTGGTGGAGCAGGACAGCAGGTCAGGGAGGAGTGCAGGACAAACTGTTCCTCTCCAGCCTCCCTGGAGGAGAAGGAGAAAGGATGCAGGGACAGAAAATATGATAAATACAGAGAAAAGGAAATCAATTGTTTGAAAAAGATAAAAACCCAGGCTTCAAGCCTGCTTGGTTTACCTGGGTGCAGGGAAGAGGGAGGAAAGGCAGGGATGGTTTTGCTGGGGTCTTCCATGTATCTCCACAGGGCACTGAAATGCAGAGCCAGCACCAGCAGAACTAAGTGCCTCCTCTGGAGCCAGCATTTATTCCCTTTAGCTGTTTCCACCTCAATAAAGCTGGATAAAGTAGGGTCTGGATGCTTCACTTTGAAATAGTGGGGCCAGTGTAAGTCTGCCCTTGCGTGGAGGGCCCCAATCCCCCGTGGAGTGCAGGGAAGTGTCTGAACAGCCGGGCTCAGTGAGCTCAGACCCTGACAGACCCAGCACATGAGGTGATGCAGCAGCTACCACCAAGGCCACCACGCTGCCAGGGACAAGGGCCAGCTCGTGCCATGCTCCAGCCCTGCACCAGCTGCGGGCACTCCGTCAGCGTGGGGCACACGGGCAGGAGGGCAGCTCTGGGGGCACAGGGCTGGGGCTCAGCCACCCAAACCCCCACATGTTGCCTGATGGGAAATTGCTCCTTGTCCTGTTTCTGAGACGTGATTGGGCTTGACAAGCAGCATGGCTTTCTGAACTGTGCTCGGGCCTTGCGTCATTTGCCTTTTTGTGGCCGAAATCTCCTCCCAGCCCTCCCTCCTGCCTGCAGCCACAGGCACTGGCGGCTGCAACAGGCACCTACAAGCCCAGAGAGCGAAAGACGAAAGGACAAAAATACCCATGTAAGAAAGAGAAAACAAAAAGGGAAAAAAACCCGGGCACCATCTGGATTCCAAGCCAGGAGAGCAGAGTAGCACTGGGCAGGAAGGGAGCAAGCAGAGAGGGGCTTGCTTGCAGGTTCCAAGAGCCGGGGAGCACTGCTGACTCTGTGTCTGCTCCCACCACAGCCCGTCTCTGGAGCCACATCCCTGCTCTGTCTCAGCAAACTGGGCATCTACACAAACCTCTGCAGGTACTCCCAGCAGGCAGCAGCTCACCCATTCCCGGGGGTGGGGAGGGTTGGAGCAGCTTATCCGTCCCTGCAGTGTGAAGGGAACAAAAAGCAGCATGGAGGAAAGCAGGGGGGAACCTACCCCGGAGTGGATGGGAGGTCCCTGTTGCCAAAGTGCCCCACTGTCCATCTTCCTTCTCACTTCAATTTCATCCTGCCTGGAGGCACAAAAGGAACCTTGGGAGATGCAAGATGACAGAAGCAACATTTTCTGCTGAAGTGGATCCATGTGGGGCCAGGGAAGGAGTCTGTCCAGGATGGGCAGCAGCAATCCATGTGGAGCCAGGCAGAGCCAGGGCAGGACCCCTGCTCCTGCAGCAAGTAAGCAGCAAACCAGCACCAAGCCCAGCCAGAAACTGGGTTTAAACCCAAGCAGAGCCCTTTTCCCAAGGCATGTGCAGGGCCAGCCTGGTGCTTCTTGAACCTGCAAGGGCAGACATGTGTGGCTGCCACCCTCGTGTCCTCACCTCCTGGGCAGCCCAGTGGGGCAGGGTGCCCAGAGCGTGGGCACAGACCCCCCGCCCGCCCTGGCAGCACTGGGGCAGGGCAGGCAGATCCCCTGCCTGTTCCCAGGGTGAATCCCACCTGCCACGGGCAAGGCTGCAGAGAGGGAATGGTGGGGAAAGTGACTTGTCCACAACTCTAAGGAACATCCCTGCAGTGGAGCAGCAGCACTCTCAGCCCCTGCTATGGAGCCACGCGGGACCGGCAGATCAGCAGCTCCTGAAGAAGTCCTGAATAGCGACACAGGTCAGGCAGCTGATTTCTGCCTGAAATAAATGGCTTTGCGGCCGTGCTTCACCTCAGGGGAAACATGTCCTGACAAGCTGCAGTTACTCAAGTGCCCCGAGGGTTTGTGGAGCCTGGTTCCTTTGGAGAGTGTTTTACTGACTGCTGCCAATGCCAAGAGCAGCTTTATATCAATAATAAACAAGGCAAAACATGGATCCAGAGCAAACAGCTGATAAAAATCCACATTTTGCTCCCTGTCTTCACTTTTCTGGCTCTGCAGCACAGGGCGGGTAAGGGGAGCAGGAAATCTTTGTGCTGCTGGCACATGGCCTTCCTCCTGTCAGGTAAAACACTCCGCGGTGCTTCTGCTGCTCCCTTATGCCGACTGCCAGGAATCATCACTAGAGGAATGCACAAGGCATCGCTTGGACTGAATGTTCATCAGCTCTCTGCTCTTGAAGCAGAGCTATGAGGCTTACAGGCTCACACGCCCTGCCGGGGTGGCGGTGGAGGAGCTCACCCCTGCCACGGGCACCACCTGTCCCTCCTGCCCAGCCCGGCCCGGCGGCCACAGACAGGGCTGAGCTCCGGGCTGCTGCAATATCTCATCCATCGGCAGCTCCGGGGAGCCGCAGCAGCAGCAGCCCCGCGGGAGGGAAGGCAGAGACGGGCCGAGCGGAGAAGGAGCTGCTGGGGCTGGCTGGGAGCAAGGCTGCGGAGCCCGGCGGGGCGCGGCGGGTGCGAGCTCCCTGCCGCGCACAGGCTGCCAGCGCTGTCTGCTCCAAAATAGCATTTAACATGACAAGAGGTGTCGGATGGGCGCGGGAGCGCTGGCTCTCCCCAGCTCTTCCCTTGCCGAGAGCCTGTCTACACTGCCATATGTTACTCTGCCGTATACTTCATCGTGCTTTATTTGTCATCCTCTAGCACATATGGTAACAGCTCCACTGCCTGGCACTTGGAGAGGCTGGATTTAGCTCTCGATCAGGCACAAACAAACACTCACTTGGGGCAGTGCTCTTTGCTTCTCACCATCCCCACCTCCCCTCGCTGCGCCGAGGAAGAGAACCAGGCAGGCAGCTGGGCTAGATCAGCACTGCAGGTCCCTTTCAACTGAAAGCATTTTATTCTAGTATTTTATTCTATTCTATTCTTTTGTATGATTCTATTCCATTCTGCTGTGGCAAGCAGGAGAGGTAGGAAAAGAACAGCCACACCTCAGTTTGGGATTTACCGAAAGCCATCCCAAAGAAGAACAACCATGGGAAAAATAATCATGGACAGAATGAAGGAACCAAAGGTGAGGGACTTCTCATCCTGGCCAGGCAGGGAGCTGACCTGCACAAGACAGGCCCTGAAACCTGCATGGCCACGGTGGTGGCTGCTGTCCCTTCTCTTCAATGTCACTTCTGGGAAGCCAGAAGCACAATCCAACTGTTTCCCTTGGTGCAATCATGTTTACTTAAACAGAACATGCTAGTTCCTTTTACCTTGGGCACAGCAGGGACAAACACCACAGGAACATTGCTTGCCCACCAGTTCTCAGCCTGCCATTCCAGATAGAGCTGTGGCTCCCGGAGACTCTGTCCCTGCTCACTCAGCAGGGCCACCCTCCAAAATCTTGCCCCTTTTGCCAGCACAGGGGAGGTCCCTGCCTGGGACCGAGCACACCAGGGGCAGAGCCTTCAGCAGGGCAGGGGCTTTGCTGACCACCAGGCAGGGATGTCCCAGCTGGCTGTGCTGGAACATTATTTTTCATAAGAAAATATTTAAGAAGTTGTCCATGTGCTCGGGAAATTTTTTTTTATCGTGGAATGGTTTGAACTGTGCACCCTTCCAGCTGTGCCCTGAAATACTCTGCCATGGAAAGCAGGCAGAGAAAGGGGAGACATGGAAGCACTGCCTTTACCAGCCCAGGCAGCGTGTGGGAACACTCATGCCCTGCCACAGGGTCACTCAGATGTCCAGCTGTCTGTCCATCTGTCCACCCATCCATCCACCATTCTGCTGAACCCTCACTCCTCGAAGAAAGCCCTGCCCAGCCATGCTGGAGGTGAGTGCAGGGCCAGGGCCTCATGTTTCTCCATCAACAAGACCAGAGAAGGACGAGAATCCACAGGAAGCCTCAGCCTGATCTCACCTCCCCCAGAGCATTCCCAGCAGCAAACTTCTGCTTCTGTTCCCCAGATCAGGTAACTCTCCTTGGACATGACTGCAAAGCTCTGCATGGAGCCCACGGCACAATCTGCTGTGTGCCTGAAACCACAGTGATTGCACCAAGTGACTTTAGCACACAGAAGGTGTGTGCAGCCCCAAGGAAACTTTTTCTGTGCCCCTCACAGAAAGCTGGTGCTTTCTGAAAGGGAAAAGAGTCTCCAGATCCTTATTCTTCAGGAGTGCTGTGGAGCGTCAGTAATAAGTCATTTTTGGCAGGCATATGTGAACAGCATCCAGGGAGGGAGAACTTCATCAGAGCAGAGAAATCCTTCCAGTCTGCCTTTGGTATGACTCCAGCAAGCCTGAAATATCCCTGAGAGCTCTGCTCCTTCCTCTTCTCAGAGCTATCCTGACCCTGTCTTGGGCAAGGTACCCAATTTACATATTCCCAGGCCACTGGCTTGCAATGTTTGTTTATTTTTATACAGGGTTTTGCAATTTGAAGGGTTTGGATGGGTAGAAAAATGGGCATTTGCTCAGGGAAAGGCTGCCTCAGTTACAACAATTTCCGTCCCTCCCCATTAGGGCAGCAGGACTGCGTTACTGCCCGAACGCAGGGTGCAAGTGAGCCCCACACAATGTGCTTTCACCCAGTAATTAATTACCTGGCACTTCTCTAATTATCACAGCTTCCATCAACATTTCCCAGAGGCCAACAGCAAATGCCAGATTCTGCCCCTCCAGCAGCTGCCTAAAATATCTTCCAGGGCAGTGCCTGCTGTCATTGGGACAGGAAGCAGGACCAGTACCTCTGGTCTCCTCCTGCTCCTGCGGGAGCATCACACACTCCTGCAGCCCCACGAGCAGGCTCCCCTGGGCTGGCACCCGCTGCCACTGGCACACCGCACGCTGTCCTGACGGGCCCCTGGGCTGAGTGGACAGGGAGAGCCAACAGTGCTGTCTGAGCATTGCTGAGAGTGAAGTCAGCTCCCCCAGGTCAGGCTGGTGGTGCAGGAGCTGTTCTGTCTCCCCAGGGTGCACATGTGCAACCACGTGCTCAGTGCCCACCCCATCGGCCAGAGGGCCTGCAGGTCACCAGCCCCAGCCCTAGGGCCACCAGTCAAGGTTGTTGGTGACGCACGTGTCCAAAAAGCCAGTCTGTGAGGAACCATGCCAGACGAGGAGGAACCTTGGCACCCGAGTGCACACAGGGGGCGGGCAGGGGGACTGGCCGCTGTTGACCTTGGGAGCTGCACAAAGCACAGGAGGTATTTAACCCCCTTCAGAGCCCCTTGAAACCTCTTCTGAGCTCTAAACCTCGACAGCTGAGGACACAGGGAGTGTTTTCCTTACCTTTTTGGCAGGGTATCGCTTTCAGCTGACTCTGGTGGAGACGCTATGACCGAAACAACAGGTTACTCGGGGTGAGTAACAGGGGAACATTTGAATTTGTTTTAATAAGAGAAGAAAAATGTTCTCTGGGTTTCATTTAAGCCTCATTTATAAAACTAACCCGCACTGTTAGTTAGTTGCTTCCAATCTCTTACAGCAGGTGGAAAGAGACAGCACGCTGGCCTCTGGCTGCCTGCATGGTCTGCACTCATCCTGGCAGGCAGTTTTTTGGGACAAGTGTGAAATCCTGATTTGCTAAGAGCTTAGTAAACTGTCACACAGAAAATAGCACAGCACATCACCCCTGAGTATTGCTGGCAAAACCCTATGAAGGAAAGAGCTAAGGTTGCCATTGACAAAACTGATAAATACTGAGACATATTTTTTGCCAAATACATAGATAACAGACATGTCAAAGAGGTTACCTGGAGCAGAGAGACAGCTGGTCCAGACACCGCACAGAGCTGGCTCGTCCCTTGTCCCTGTCGCATCCCTTTTGTGACACCCAGGCTGTGTGTACCCTCACGGAGCTCCCAGGCTGCCCTGTGCCCCATTTCTGCCTGTTCCCCTCCCCATGGGCACTGCCTGGTGCCCCAAGCCATCTCCCTGTTGTCTCCCTGCAGCACTGGCCTTGTCCTTGTTAAAAACCCACACCTGGACTTGATGGAGGAGGACATCCTGTACCACTTGGACTTGGGAACAAAGACGCACAACCTGCCAGCAATGTTTGGGGACATAAAGGTAAAGAGCAGGTGCAAAAGAGAGGCAGCAGCTCCCCCCTGCACAGGCTCTGCAGCTGTGCATCCCATGGCACTACCAGCCCATGTCGGGGCCCCGCTGCTGCCAAAGCTCCTGCTGGGATGGGGTTTGCTGCTCAGCTAAGGGACTCAGCAGCCCAAGGCAGCTTGGGCAAGGAGGCTGTCTGTCCTTGTTTGTTTTGGGCAGAAATCACAACAGAAAATTATCCTTTTAAAAACCTGTAGCTCTGTAAAACCTGATTTTATACTGGCCCCATGTTGGAGGACAGACAGAGGAGGTATTTGTCCAAAGCATCTTGATCATCATCTACTGGAGACAAGGGAAGGAGGATGTCGTATCATTTTTGGCTGAGACCTGCTGTCAAAACCAACTTGTCACGACAGCATCTTCTTCCACTTCAAACCAGAGCCTTTCCCTAGCCGTGCGGGGGAAGAGCCTCAGTGCCCAGGGCTGGAGCAGCCTGGCACAGCGCAGTGTGGGCTCCTGCTGCCCTGCGCCCTGGCAGCAGGATCAGCAGCACTGCCCTGGCAGCAGCACACTCATCCTCCTACCTTCAGCATGCCTATTTTTCTTTAATATGTAAAATCTGTCCTTTTTCCTCTCTGACTTTATGGCCTCTACGCCATCAGCAGTGCTCACTAATTGTAGTCAGCACTGTTCATAGAATAAATTAACCACTGAGCTCCTCCAACATCTGGGTTTCCTTTGCTATCAGTGGTGATACTAACAACTTAAATTTGCTGAATTATTTCAGATTTTCTTGCCTAGGACTGATATCCAAGCATGTGCAGCTGTACAGCTGCCCAGGCCCAGGGTAGTCACCCCCCTCATAGAGTGACAGCCCAGGTTTTGTGTTAACTGCTGGTTTTGTGACCCTCACTTGTTCCAATGTCCCTTGACTGATGGTAAGGAAGCGGCATCCCGCTGCCTTCTCTGGAAGCCACCACGCCACATTCAGACTGACTCGTGGTACTTGTTCTAGTTATGCACCAACACACTGATATTTTATTTCCAGTTTGTCTGCGTCGGCGGCAGCCCGAACAGGATGAGGGCGTTCGCCCAGTTCATGCACCAGGAGCTGGGCCTGGCGGGGGACGGGGAGGACGTGGCTGACATCTGCGCGGGCTCGGACCGCTACGCCATGTACCGGGCAGGGCCCGTGCTCTCCATCAGCGTGAGTTCTGCGCCGCGCCCCGGGGCTGCTGCCCGCAGGGTCCCACAGCCGGACAGCGCGGGGTCTGCGCCCCAGCCACCGGGACGGGGCCCGCACCGCCTCTCCCTCACATACCTCCACCTCCTCCAGCACCCACCAGCAGACTTTTCCCTCTTTTCATTGTTCAGCCACTAACACCAGTGCAACCTCCCAGCCGTGGCAAAGCTGTTTCTGTTTGAATAGCATTCCCCAGCACTCGCACTCTCCGTTTGGAAAGTGCCGCATTAACGACAGACGTGCACATGTTCTGCTCAGCGCAGTTTGGGAGGCAAAAACCACTTCTCATCACACACGAACTATGAAACGTTCCTGGGAGTATTACATCTATACAAGCTCTAAAATGAAAACCTGGCCTTATTATTAATGATTCTTTTAGGGCAGGATTTTTGGCACTGAACAAAGGGAAAACCAAACAGGCTGTGCTGGGGAGCATTCACACCCGAAGGCTTGGTCCTGGCATCATTTCTTCAGGCACAAGATTAGTCTGAAATGTGATTCACAGGAGATGGACTCACTCGCACAGCAGAGCTCGTGTTTTGTCCCTCTGACAAAACCAAACCAATCCTGACCAAGGGAATCAAGCCGGAGGGAATCAATCTGAGAGGATCCAAGGGGAAGAACTGCCACAAGATTTGCTGTTCCCCAGCCTGGCAGCAGCAGTGGCACAGCCAGAAGCAAATCCTCACCAAGCTCATGGCCATGCACCAGCTTTGGCCCGTGCAGAAGAGGACATGGGGCAGAGCACACAGCCTCCCCAAGAAGCATCACGCAGAGCAGCTGCCAACATCACATTTCTGCAAGTTGCTTAGAAACACAACTGAGCTCAAACATACGGGGGCAGGAACACAGATTCCTGCTCTGAATATTTACAATGAGAATACATTTTTTAGGCATTGGTGAATAAGCCAGGCTGATGTTCCAGAATAACAACATGCAAAAAAGGTTTCATATTTAAAACATGATACAAGGCAAACAGAGCATTGGTCTCACAGCCAAGAGAAAGGAGACAAAGCAGCACAAAAACTGGCTGTGTACCTTAATCAATGGAGCTTCCATACGAGCTTCCTTCAGGTTCTTGAAGATGATAGCAAAACCAAAAAAATTTGAGGCATTTTCAAGAGGGAAAACCAACCCCCACAGCACCAAACATCTTTTGTACTTAAAAGTTAAGCTAAGAAAAGGATGTTGGTCTAGCAATGGAGCAGAAGACAGATGACTGAGCAAGGGAGCACTGGGCAGATGCAGCAGAAGTCCCAGCAGCTCCAGGCCTGCAGAACATCTGCCAGCCCTGGGGAGCAGCAGCAGAGATGGGAGTGGGGCAGCACGGTCGGTGGAGGATGGGAACAAGCCAGTGCCAGCGGTGGGGAGCCAGTAGCCAGGCAGGTGCTGGGGACAGAAGGGCAGCAGGGCAGGGAATGTGAGCCAGGAAAAGGGACAGGCAGCCTGCAAGGCACGCAGCAAACACCTGACCCTGAAACGTGTCCTCACCAAGGGACACAAACCCTTCCATTGTCTTTTGTGCCCAGCAATGTGGCGGAGACGCTCCAGTGTGGGGCAAGGACAGGCTGGAAGGCACATGGGGAAGTGAAGGCTCAGGTTGTCCTCACTGAAATTCACCACTCCCAGACTACAAGCAGGACACAACAAAGTGCGAGTCAGCACGTGGCATAAAGATTGGCAATGCACAGGGATGGTCTTGGAGCATTCAGATGTTGGGATGCATTTGTGGACCTTCCTTGAAGGGCAGGCACCAGCTGTGTGCATGCACAGGGTCCCCAGGGATGAACACCAGCTCTACTGACACGAAGAGCCTTTAAGGCATTGTGGGGAGGAAAAGAGGCTAGACACTTCACCTGGACAGGCTAAAAAGACCCCAAGATATCTCTTTCCCCCTCAAAAAAATTGCTGTTGGCTTCATCAGCAGAAGAGGCCACAGCATAACCCTGAGCTCGTTGCAGTCACGTACCTGTCACCTGCCACATCCTCATGGGGACTGACGTTTCTCTTTTCTGTCCTTCCAACAGCACGGAATGGGCATCCCTTCCATTTCCATCATGCTTCATGAGCTGATCAAACTGCTGCACCATGCAAAATGCCGGGACGTTACTATTATACGCATCGGTACTTCTGGGGGCTTAGGTAAGTGATTCATGGTCTTTCTTCAGAGAAAATACAGCTATTATTAGAAAGAACTCTCAGCAATAGGTCATGCAGTTCTGAGCTTTAGCATTTTGTCAGGTCTCTAAATATCAAACATGATATTTTGTTTTGGGTTAAAACCCAGAAAACTTGCAGCGACTGGCTTGGCAGAGTGCACATTCTCAGAGTGTACGAAGGCCTTGATTCCACCACAGCCATCTGTCATTTTCCAAACAGAAAACACAGGTTAGTGGTGACTCAAATGAATCTGTGATCCCTGGCTGAGGCAATGGTGCTGCTCATGCCTGCACAAGCTGGTAGGGGGGACACGATCTTTGCAAGCCAGAAGCAGCTAAAACCCTGTCACTCAGCACATTCCCACAATCACTTATCTTGTGCTGATTCTGTACATTTTACTTGTACATCTGTGCTACTTCATGCATTTCAATTATCCTCTGACATCTGCCTTACTTGCTGAAAAGAAGAGCCCCACAAGCACATGTAAATCTATTGGGATTTTCCTTTTGTGCTGAAGTTTGGCAGCAGGACATGGGTGTTATGAGCTCTGGCAGCCTCAGCTTCCATTTCCACAGGGATCGAGGCTGGGTCTGTAGTGATCACCGACACGGCCGTGGACTCCTCCTTCCAGCCGCGTTTTGAGCAGGTGGTGCTGGATGATGTGGTGGTGCGGAGCACCGAGCTGGACAAGGGCCTCGCGGAGGAGCTGCTCGCCTGCAGCAGGGAGATTCCCGACTTCCCCACGCTCATCGGCCATACCATGTGCACCTATGACTTCTACGAAGGTAAAACCAGCTTTGTCTGTCCTTCCTCAGCACACGTAACGCCGAGTCTTTCCACTCTTACATGGACAAAGCTATTCAGGGAGCCCAGGCCACAGCAGGGCTGCAGGCAGACACACACGTGGTGCTGGGGGGCCCAGGCAGAGCAGGGGAACACACGGTGCCTCTGTTTGCACCTTGCTGAGTTTGCCACCCAGCTGCTCCCCTGCAGCAAGATTGTCACTTCAGAACTACCAAACACTAGGAAAACATTAGGTTGCCTGTGAGATTTCCATAAACAAACTTTGGTTACTCTGGAACCATTTCCTTTGCAAAATTAAATGCTGATTGCAGAGTAGACGAAATGTAGTAAATGAAGAATTAATAATCTGAGCACTATTTAAAAACCTTTAGATCTGCTTGCAGATGCAGCCATCTGTGTATTGCCCAAGTCTGTGTTTTATTTAAACAAAAAGCTATTTGAGAGGATTAAAATAGGAGCAGCAATAACCTGAAGGGCTGTCCCAGGCTGGCCCAGCTGCAGGTAAGCATTTGTCTGCCCCAAGGCCATCAGCCACCGTGCGAGAGGAGGAGCTGCCCCGGGCACAGGTCTGCTCTGAGCACACAGCAGGACAGCCAGAGCCACTGGAGGGGTTAGAGGAGAGGGTCGGGAGGGGTGCCCACACCTGGCCACCCTGAACACAGCGTTGGTCCTACCTGCAGCGGTACCTGCAGCTGCAGTAGGGGAGCACCAGTGCCCTGGGACCAGCACCAGCACTGCCCACATTGGGAATGCCGCTGCAAGCAGCTCCAGCTTCCATTCACAGCAGCCCCTGCGGAAAAATTAAACCCACTTTAAGGGGTTTTCCTCTCCTCAGTGTTCCCATTCCGCACAGCTTGTTGTGCCTCTTCTACAGTCAGTTGGCACTTATGGGATTTAACCTGGCAGACCTTCACAGCTGATACGCAGCATGGACCTCAGGAGCAGTGATGGCTTGTCCCCAAAGAGCACAGCATCCCCTGGTACCTCCCACCTGTGGGCTGACTCGACCTTTTACCAGTGTTGAAACCTGCATCATTCTCTCCCCTGTACAGAGACACATCGTGCTGGCTGTAACACTGAGGGGAATGCGAATTAATCAGCTACTCACAGGAAAACTCTGTGGGCCTCAGACAGAACGTGGGCACTGCTGGACTTCCCATTCACACCTATGCCCTGTGCCCCATGACCCCATGCAAGGCCAACAGTGACAGTTCTCTGCTTCCTTTCCAGGTCAGGGGAGATTAGATGGTGCATTATGCTCTTTTTCCAGTGAAAAAAAGTTGGAGTACTTAAGGAGGGCTTATGACGCTGGCGTGAGGAACATTGAAATGGAGTCCACGGCATTCGCTGCCCTGTGTGGACTGTGTGGCCTCAAAGGTGAGTCCTGTCGCTTCCACCTCCTCCCCACGCTCGGGCTTAACCCCTCTAAGGGTCCTGTTCGGTGCCAGACGGCCGAACACGCCTCCTTAATGATTTTATCTAGAAAAAGGACACTAAAACAAATTTTATAGCTCAATAAAACCCAAGTGTGCGTTAGAAGACCTGAGAGCGTGCTGGACAAACCAACAGCTTGCTCCCCTCACGCCCCTCCCGGCCCCGGGGCAGAGCCCGGGCGAGCGGAGCCGCGGCTCTCGGGGTCCC